>VOPJ01002084.1:0-49270 GCA_014673585.1 Semibalanus balanoides
CCCTCCGTCCCCCCCCCCCCGCTGGCGGAGCCCATGGCCCCGGCTATGGCACTTTGCCCCGTAACCAACTACTGTAATACCCCGCAGGAGCCATATTGGTACGGTCCAAACGTGTTCTGAGCATGGGTGTCAGAGACGCTCATGATTGGGTGTAAGACAAAGAACAACAATGCATCAATGATATAGGCAGAAACTTGCACATCGTTACCTGGTTTATTCCTGCTAGTTCCAATGTTAAGAATGCTCAAATTTTACATTCTAATTATCAAAAACTGCCTAGCTGCACAGCGTTGTCACCGGACGTGCTGCTGAGCCAGAAAACCGTCACCTGTTCATTGTCACGCCCTCTCTGAGATGACACTGTCGCCTTCGCTCAAGGTCGTTGCAACTCCAAAACATCGACATCGGGCGAATTACCTGGGAGGTGCGCTTTACTCCGGTCTACCATATATTGGTCGATCGTATCATAAGAGATCAGAAATGCACTCTGAATTGAAAACATACAAGGTGTAGTCAGCAGGTCATGTTACTGCCAACATACGCCAGACTTCTCTGACGTTGGACTTTGGAGCACCGAGGCCAGGGAGCGAGATGAACGAGGACAGGGATCGAGACGAACAAATGGCACACTGAGGGAACTCCGCTCGTTTGGGGGACAGGTCACCAGGTGCTGGACTGAATCGGCTGGGTTGCGTTGAGTTGCCAAGTACTGCGGGCGCGTTGTTCTGGACTGGTTGAGTTGCTATGGTCTTGTTGGGTTGCTCTGTTTGTTGGTTTACTCTGGTCTGGGCTGTTCTGGTCTGTCTGGTTGCTCTGTTTTGTAGTCGGGTTGTTCTGGTCTGGCTGGGTTGCTCTGGACTGCAGTTGGGTTGTTCTGGTCTGGGCTGTCCTGGTCTGGCTGGTTGCTCTGAACTGCAGTTGAGTTGTTCTGGTCTGGGCTGTCCTGGTCTGGCTGGGTTGAACTGCAGTTTGATTATGCTGGTCTGGGCTGGGTTGCCCCAGTCTGGGCTGGCCTCCTCTGGTCCGTCTTCTCTCAGAGGCGGGTGTTTGAGCGCGGCTGGACCGACTGCTGAGAGGAGCAGCCTGGTTCGCTGACCATGGCCGACTCGGTGGAGAAGCTGCTGTCCATAGTGACGTCACGAGTTGTCAGCCACCGGTTAACGGCAAGGCGAGACACCACCCGACACGCCTGGAACGGACACGACATGACGTCATAATGGCGTCATGAACGGCCAGCCGCCGGCTACCGGCAGAACGAGACACCACCCGACACGCCTGGAACGGACATATCATGACGTCACAGTGACGTCACGAGTTGTCAGCCACCGGTTAAACGGCAAAGGCGAACACCACCCGACACGCCTGGAACGGACATATCATGACGTCACAGTGACGTCACGAGTTGTCAGCCACCGGTTAACGGCAAGACGAGACACCATCCGACACGCCTGGAACGGACACATCATGACGTCATAATGGCGTCATGAACGGCCAGCCGCCGGCTGCCGGCAGAACGAGACACCACCCGACACGCCTGGAACGGACACATCATGACGTCATAATGGCGTCATGAACGGCCAGCCCGCAGGCTGCCGCAGGACGAGACACCACCCGCCGCCCTGAACGGACACATCATGGAGTTTCATAATGGCGTCATGAACGGCCAGCCGCCGGCTGCCGGCAGGACGAGACACCACCCGACACGCCTGGAACGGCCACATCATGACGTCATAATGGCGTCATTTAACGGCCAGCCGCCGACTGCAGGGCAGGACGAGACACCACCCGACACGCCTGGAACGGACACAACATGACGTCATAATGGCGTCATGAACGGCCAGCCGCCGGCTGCCGGCAGGACGAGACACCACCCGACACGCCTGAAACGCAGGGGCGGAACTTTATTAAATCACTCGGGGGTGGGCCCAATGTTAATTTAATATATTTTAACTCAGTTCTTACCATGCAACGCCATAGGCCTAATGTTAAAATTTGAAATCATTGGGGGGGGGCTCGGGCCCTCCCCAAGAGATATAAAGTTCCACCCCTGCTGAAACGGACACACCATGACGTCACGTCGTCAGAGGCACACATCCCGACTGTTTCACTTTACGCAGACGAGATCACTGGCAAAGTACCGACTCAATTTGTCTGAAAAGAACGTCTTAAACGTCTTCTATGTGCACAAACAAGTCAGAGATAATGTATGCATAGCTCATAGCTCTGAGAGAATCCACTGCATGGAGCGGTGCAATCTGCGTGGAATAAGATAATCCGCCGTGTCATGGTCCCGTTTACACTGCCGAGCAGGGAACGAACCACGTACGAGTACGTCACATTTTTCGGGCCATTGACATACGTGGTTCATTCTTTGTGCAGCATTACGCCTCTGACCTGTAAGTTTCCCCTCGCGTTGAAGCTGAAGCTCGACCGGGCCCGGAGCAGCAGTGCCAGGCAGGAGACGAAGTACACGGTGATGACGATCACGGCGTACACTGTGCCGTACAAGGGTGCCGCACTGTGCAGCGACTCCATCTGGCGGTGGTAGCGCGCCTCGCACATCCGCCCCAGCGCCATCTGCATACAGGCGTCTGACACGGGTCCAGGTAGCGACACCGTCTCGGATGTAGGTGGCGCTGCTGTGTAGTTCATCGGCGACGGGAGCAGCGTTGCGCTCGGAGGTTCCATGATGACGTGATGACGTCTTCAGTCTGCAATGATATCGATAGGATAATATTTCAGACGGTTTTCCGTGACATCTTTGAATAAGAGAATGAAAAGATTGGGTGAGAGCTGATTTCCACAAGCAGCACTGGGGTAACCGGGCAAAAACGAGTCGTTTGACAGGAGGCAGACTGAAGTTATAATGATGATGATTGGGGCTTAAGGGCGTCGCAGCCCGCAATAAAATAGTTATATGGCGCCAATGTGTAAGCAAGCTATATATTGGTTGGGAGCTGTGACTAGTGGCTGCCAGACATGTGCATTCTGCATGGAACTGAAAGTAGAATCTATGATCCTAGAGGATCTCTCGACAAAACGCAATGGTGAATCTATGATCCCACTGGATCCCACGACAAATTACAACATTGTATCATAAATCCCAGTGGATCTCTTCATTAAATTTTGCTATGGATCTTGGATCACACAGGATCCCATGATAAACAATGCCAATTAATGTCTGATCCCAACGGATCTCGGATCCAACAGGGTTCAACTGATATATTATGACATAATTAACGTATTTCTTGACAAAATCGAACTAAAAGGCAAAATCTCACGCTAGTTTCATTTTACAACGAATTGAAAGTACTGACAATTACTTAAATGGGTTCCAAATATACATTTATGTCTAATGGTGGATCTGGGATCCCAGCAAACCCCAATACAAAATGGTGCTTACGATCTCGGATCCCGGCGGATCCGTCGACCAATATTGAAGACGAATTTATAATCCCAGTGGATCCAACAACAGTTTGTGAAAGCGGGTCAATCATCCCAGCGGATCCTAGATCCAGATCACAGAGATTAGATCCCGGGATCCGTTTTCGTGAAGTGACGGCGCCCCTCCGAACAGTGACGGCGCCCCTCCGGCCAGAAAAGGCGCTCCTCCGGCCAGTGACAGCGCCCCTCCGGCGAGTGTCAGCGCCCCTCCGGCATTGACGGCACCCCTCCGGGATTCGACAAGTGACGGCGCTCCTCCGGACAGTGATGGCGCCTCTCCCGCCAGTGACCACGTTCCCTCTGGCGAGTGACGGCATCCCTCCGACTAGGACTGCCCTTCTCCGGACCGTCTTCTAGCCAGTGACGACGCCCCTCCGGCTAGTGATGGCGCCCCCTCCGGTCAGTGGCGGCGCCCCTACGGATAGTGACGGCACCCCTCCGGCCAGTGACGCGTCGCTCCGACTACTAGTGACTGCCCCTCTCCGCAAGTGACGGCGCCTCTCCGGCTGGTGACGGGGAGGGCTGTTCCCCCGCTCGATGCGGAAGGAAAGGCGCCTCCTGCAAAATTATCACTAATAATGATGGCGCCCCTGTCGATTGGGTGGCGCCCTTAGACCTCAACGCAATGACTTGGTCCTCTGTGAATTTCTGCGCACGCCACTGACAGGCATCCTTGGGAATCAGACAAAAAATACTCCTATTGCTTATTTTTGTGCATGTCATCCAGAAACAGTGCATCAATCAACAAACGCAGAAAGTCAAGTGTCTCCATGACACTGCGTTCATTACTCTGTGTCATAAGTGTAGCGTTATTTGCTAGCGTTATTGGTAGAGTCTCACAATTTTCTTATGTACCGGCGATTCACATATAAATGAGTCCGAGAGCTAATGCGAGAGAGCGACAGAGCGAGAGAGCGACAGAGCGACAAAGCGACAAAGCGACAGAGCGACAGAGTGATAGAGCGAGTGAGCGAGTGAGCGAGTGAGCGAGTGAGCGAGTGAGCGAGTGAGCGAGTGAGCGAGTGAGCGAGTGGAGCAGTGAGCGAGAGAGCGAGAGAGCAAGAGAGCGAGAGAGCGAGAGAGCGAGAGAAGCGGAGAGCGAGAGAGCGAGAGAGCGAGGAGCGAGAGAGCCGAGAGAGCGAGAGAGCGAAGGCGAGAGAGCGAGAAGACGAGGAAGCGAGAGAGCGAAGAGCGAGAGAGCGAGAAAGCGAGAGAGAGAGAGAGAGAGAGAGAGAGAGAGCGAGAGAGCGAGAGAGCGCGAGTTTTTTTTAGCGAGTGAGCGAGAGAGCGAGAGAGAGAGCGAGAGCCCCCGAAAAGAAGCCCGGGGGGGGGAGGGGAGGGGGAAAAAAAAAAAAAGCAGAAAAAAAAAGAGAGAGAGAGGAGAGAGACGGAGACGGAACGGAGACGGAGACGGAGACGGAGAGGAGACGGAGACGGAGACGGAGACGGAGACGGAGACGGAGACGGAGACGGAACAGCCAGTCACTTATTAGGTATGGTCTGCTGGAGGGTTTTCCTAAGCATGTGTCCAGAACTTGTGATTGATTCAAATTTAATGAATTATTAAATTTCATGATTCACCGAAACAATGAATGATTCAATCATGATTCAATCACTCAACATTCCGATGATGAATGATTTACAGTGATACCCAGGCTTACGTGAATCATTAATTATATAATAATTCAATGAAGATTTATGAATGATTCAAATCAAAATATTAGCAATGCGGTAAGTGCAAATAACAGTGCATTATTCGGAATGAGGGTGTTTACAGACCAAATGAAGGTGCTGAAAGTGATCTTGACATGTGTTCACTCAGCTTGATTCCTTATTATTAGACTGGGCTATCGTTTGTATAGTTTCTGCTGTCCCCCCCCCAAAAAAAATGATTCAATGTGATGTGAATGATTCAATCACCCTATTTTCACTGAATAAATTATTCAATCAATGATTCAGTGAATAATTCATGAGGAGGTGAATCGATTCATGAATGATTCACGTAAAATAAGAATGATTCAATCAAAAATAATTATTCAATCAGAATCAATCACAATCACAATCACAAGTCTGCATGTGTCCCTGAAATAGCATGTGTCCCACGGTCACTGATGTGTCTCTGCTCCTCTATGTCCCTGAAAGCCGCTGGTAACAGCATGTGACTCATCTTCACTCTACTTCCAGTCTTCCAGTCTACTTCTATCAGCAGCCAAACACTCGCCGTTGTTTGCAAAACATGTCCAAACATGTCGAAAATGAGTAGTCCATGTCAAACATTCATCCCGAACTGTTCTCCAAGGTGACAGCTCAATAGAGGATTGGCCGATACTCAATTAATAGAAAATGGCATTAAAGGCTCGAACAAAAAATATAATATTCAATCATGCATTTAACCCCGTTTAACGAAAGCTACCGATTCCAGTTCCTCATATTTCACTATCATAAATTGTCACGCTTGACGCTAGGCTAACAACCCTCAAAGCTATTTACGCTAGCAAGGGCATGCATCAAATAGATCAAACATTTATGTGAAACCCTTTGTGACGTCAGGTCATTTGTCAAACAACGCTTTTATTGACTCGTCGAAAAAGCTTGCAGTTATCGTGGACGTTAGCCAGCAGTAACAGGCCTCCCCTGCAGTGCGAACTGCGACTGCAGTCCAGCATCGACCTATATACAGGGGCTCGGTTGCAGGGGGACGGGGAACGTGACCCCCATTATTGAGCCAGAGGGATTATCCCCCAATTTCCCTTGACAAACGACAAGAAATCACATACCCCCACCCACTCAACAACCTTTCACTGTCGCTCTAACAACCCTCCCCCACTGGCGGATCCAACTTCCCTCCATGGGTAGAGCATCTTTTTGTGGCAAAAAGGTAGGTACACCATTTTTTTCGCATATTTGGGCCGGTCAATTTTTAGCATTCGAAGTTTAAAAAAAATGCGAGAAAAATGCGATATTCCGTAGATATACAGCAGTAGTTTTCCCCGCCCTCTTTGACACAATACCCCTTTTCAGCAGTCAAAGGAGGCCATTCCACACCCTTCCATAATGTATACCGATTTTTATCCAAAATGCGTTGTTTCCCAATGGGTTTGGTTGCACATGATTACACCTTCCATTGGAAGCGTCGCAAATCGCAATACAAACAAAGACTGAGAACGCACATGTAGGTATTTATTCTCTTGTCTTTACCAATTTATCCATTTTGGGCTTCGTTGCCGACAAGGCGTCCCGAAAAGTTATATTTTTAGACGAGGGCTGCATCAAAGTTGTCTTACGTATCATTTTTTTTTCTTCAAAATCACAGGCCTTCGTTACCCCCGCAGAATGGCCCCGTTACCCCAAATGGGGTTACGACTCACTGTTTGGGAAACCACTGATATTCAGTTTACCCACACATACCTATAAGCAGTGGCAGTGGAAGGTATTTTTGGATAGGGGAGACCCAGGGCGCCCCTCGGACAAAGCACCCCCTCCAAAAAATGCCCCCAAATGATATCTTCTCACACTTAGGCCTCAATATTTTACCAGTAGGTATAGGTAATGCCTTTTTGGGCGATGACCGAGCTGGTGCGCTCTGGTAAAGCTAAAACAGGTTTTAAATATGCAACGGTACGGGAGCACACGTGCGCATTGTTTGTTTCCCAATAATGAGTAACACATTAAATAGTTAATAATTTTACTGTGGTTACTGGTTATACCATAGTATGCATAGTTTTAGGATCGTCCAACTGAATGGAGATGTAAAAAAGTGAATGCCGCTTCCATGGGACAAGCTACATAAAAACAAAAGCATGCATTAAAGTTAAAAATTCTTCTTTTATTCATTTTCTGCATTTTTGTGACAAATATACAGTTTCTAAATGATCGTGTTTCAATTAAAACGTGAAATGACAAACTTTTTGTTTCAAAAATTTAATTATGTGAAATGAATATGTTCTAACATATGGTGACGAACGGTATGCTTCATCACTATTTCTGGTTTGAATGTTATTTGTGAGAAACTCATAGGCCCAAAAATGAAACAAATGCTCCAAGAAGCATGACAACGTTGCTGATTGGTCAATGAAACCAGGGGCGGACCAGGAAACCACACACCGTGTGTGTGTGTTTTGGGGGACAAATCAATATTTCACAAGAAGTTGATGAGCGGTGAGCCGGGGGGTAGCAGGCCATCAGCTGTCACTTTTATCAGGGCAAACTCGTACAAATTCGACGCCCGCTTTGGAAGGCGCTAATTAACGCTTGAGGCGCAATCAACCTTTCATGACGCATACAATCTGGGAAAGGGCTCAAATACAACTCCATACCAAAATGAGGGGCTACATTTTTCGTTATTTCAGCCACCCACAGTCACAAATTAACCGGCGTGCGGCTCCTGATTGTGCAATCAAATGCAAACGAACTATAGGCCAGCGGCATTGGCAAGATATACGGGGGGACATTTAGAGTCATGCCCCCACCCACCCAAGATCCTGAAACCATGATTTGCCCCCCTCTAATTAACAAAATGGCCGGACATACAGTTGCTGACAGATTGACGATTGTGCTATACCCCTCCCCCCCGGCCAACAGCTTTTGGTTGAAGGCTGACGGCCCGCTACCCCTCCCCCTTGCTCAGCAACTTTTTGAAAATAGTCCACTGGATTCGCCCCCACAAAAAAACAGTGTTCCCGCCAGTGTTTTTCAGCAGCACTTACCTCGTATTTGTTCTACAACGTGGTACGGTACATTTTACAACTTAAAGACAGGTGAAACATACCTTTTAACCCGCGCACTGCAGGGGGGTTGATTTCCGCCCCCTCAGGTTTTTCAGGAGTAGCAGAAAAACGGCGGCGCGCAGCGCCGCCAATTCGTACACTGTTTGGGCAATCAATTACCACACTTTGAAAAAGTTTTGACTTGAGGTCATCTCAGGTCAGGTCACAAGTCCATGTCAAGTGACCTCACCTTCAAAATGTTTGCGGTTCGGTGCCAAAGCCACATGTTTTTTTCGAAAGTTTTGAACCTTGCAGGATTTCATAAGAATATCAAGTAACCTACAATTCGTATATCTCCGGATTTTTCGTATCGGTTGACCAAAGTCAGGTCAATTTTCTGACCTCCCCATTATAAGTGAATGGGGAAATAAACAAATGTTTCCCCTTCAGAAAAATGCATTTGGTCAGGCTAATTTTCAGATCATGTTACTTTAGGCTCATTTAAATGATCAAAGGTGTAATTGTTGCTAAGTGATTTCTAAAAGTCCATCTGAGGTCATCTGAGGTCATCAGCAATTGATTTGCTAATAATCTTGAATTAGAACCAAGATAGAGACGATTAGTTTAACAACCAATGTGTTCGTCTCGTCTGGCCGATTGCCCCATATGCCAACATGACTTAACCTGGGGTCACCAATGACCTTGACCTGGGTCAAATTTTGAGTTTTGAACCTTAACAAGGTCACCGTATTATATGTTTCAAAGCGCATCAATGAGACAAACACGATGGCGTCCCAAAAGTTTCCCTATCTTGTTAGGTTGCAATGCTATTCACGAACACTGTTTTGCTAAAAACAGTATTTTTGGAACCTTTCCATGACCTCTGGAGCCCTAAACTATTGATCTTAGCTTAAATTTTGAGGACCTGAATGCGATTGAAAAATTTTCCAATAGCTATCGATTGTTCTCTAATCGTTTTGCTCCTAGCTATCATAGTTTCCGAGATAATCCGGGGTTTCTGGAAAAAAGAAGTCCTAAAAGAGTCTAAACCAGAAAATCTGACCTTTGGTGACCACTGGTGACCTCAATTGTGACCTGATCCAAGAAAATACTGAAACACTTTCGATAGAGCTTGCCTAGAGGTATATAATGCCGTTTTTCGCTTGTCGCTACGTTGCGTAGTTTTGGAGATCTCACGGGGGGGCGGAAATCACCCCCCCTGCAGTTCGTGTTCGGCGCGAACCCCCTGCAGTGCGCGGGTTAATCAGATGCGATTGCTCTTAACAGTTTAGCATTTCAAAATGTACAGCTAAGTGGCAGTGTTCCTTTAGAGCTGAACTATTTATCACAAACCGAAGCGAAATACTGTATTAAATATGTGTTACGGTCAATAAGTATTTGGAATCAGGCGACAAGTTCACGTGAGTCGTGACTAACTCGGTCACTTCTCAACGAACCAAATCGAAACTGATCGGAATCTGGGGATAAACGATATATCTACTGTACATTGACATCGATCGATGAAACAGCTCCACCTACATAATAAGGATCGTCCAATTTTGTCTGCCCTTCCATCAGCCATGCCATTCACCATGGCCGGGAAGCCGTGCCTCCTGTTACCATTCATGCCGGGCGCGGCCGGTTGTGTCTGTGTCTGTTCTGTTCTGTCAGGGCGGCTGTGTCTGTTCTGTTCTGTCAGCGCGGCTGTGTCTGTGTCTGTGTCTGTCCTGTCAGGGCGGCTGGCTGTGTCTGTTCTTTGAGGGAGGCTGGCTGTGTCTGTGTCTGTTCTGTCAGGGCGGCCGGTTGTGTCTGTGTCTGTTCTGTCAGGGCGGCCGGTTGTGTCTGTGTCTGTCCTGTCAGGGCGGCTGGCTGTGTCTGTCTGTCATGTCAGGGCGGCCGGCTGTGTCTGTGTCTGTCCTGTCAGGGCGGCCGGTTGTGTCGGTGTCTGTCCTGTCAGGGTGGCCGGCTGTGTCTGTGTCTGTCCTGTCAGGACGACCGGTTTTGTCTGTGTCTGTCCTGTCAGGGCGGCCGGCTGTGTCTGTCCTGTCAGGGCGGCCGGCTGTGTCTGTGTCTGTCCTGTCAGGGTGGCCGGCTGTGTCTGTGTCTGTTCTGTCAGGGCGGCCGATTGTGTCTGTGTCTGGCAATCTCTATCGGAGCGGTAAACAGACTGGGCGTGGTATCTGCACCGGCAGGCGGGCCGGCCGCCCATCTGTCGGACTAACAATGACGTCAGCAACGCCGCGGGAGAGACACGTTACACAAGCACTCCATGCCACACAGGCAGTAACTTTCTGCCTCCGTGAGCTCCTCTCCCATGAAATTGTCAGGCTGATGAGGGCTTCCATTCTGTCTCCACGGGATCACAGTCGCTCTACTGGCCTGTCCAGTGATGTGCTAGTATAGGATACTCGCGGTGTAGGTTACGCCTGACCTCCTGACCTGATGTTACTGTGCACGCCCCTGCTGATGACTAATAGCGGGGGCTGCGGCGCACCTGGCTGGGCAGACACTGAGCAAACCTGTACTCCGGTCACCGCCCCTCCTGCCCCAGTCCACGTGTGCACACCACTAATGAAAGGTCAGCGGTGAGCAGCAGCCAGACATGCCGGAACACTGACGCCGGGGCCAGCTAGATATGCCGGGACACTGGTGCCCGCACCAGCTAGATATGCCGGAACACTGACGCCGGCACCAGCTAGACAAGCCGGGACACTGACGCCGGGGCCAGCTAGATATGCCGGGACACTGACGCCGGCGCCAGCTAGATATGCCGGGACACTGACGCCGGCACCAGCTAGATATGCCGGGACACTGACGCCGGCACCAGTCAGATATGCCGGGACACTGACGCTGGCACCAGCTAGATATGCCGGAACACTGACGCCGGCACCAGCTAGATATGCCGGGAACACTGACGCCGGGGCTCTAGCTAGATATGCCGGGACACTGGTGCCGAAATACTTGAGCGAAACGCATACACCGCGGGCAAGTTATTATGTCTCAGTATTTGTTATTGTATAACTTAATATTATCCCCTATACAGCCCTCACATAGTGACATTTTCAAACGGTTTACGCAATACATTTTCTCCACTAGTTATTCTGGTCACCAAAAGCGATAACAATATACTACTGACACCGAGAACCACTGGCTTAGAACACGAGCAACAGCACGCATGCCAACTTATATACCTGCCTCTAGATGGCACTAACAGTAAACGCCTGAAGTTATGCTGTTCCGCATAGCTTGAAGCCAAGGACAGCGCGGCGGCCTGCGTAATGCGCAATGACGGGAGGAGGGAAGGGGTGGTAACGAGTCATCCAGGTCGTCAAAATGGGGTAATCATGCCCTTGATGTTGCGAACAAGACTTATCATTCATCATGCTGCCACTTTGTTCGTTCCGTTTGCTTCTAAGACTGCCACACATTCAACCAGCTTCGTTTGTTTGTTTATTGAGGTTTAGTGTGCGCCGACACCTCAGCCGCAGGTCGATTTGCGCCCATCAACCAGCTTTGTGTAAATATCATCTATCAATTTAACGACAGAAAATCTGGTAATTTCCTCGCTTTATTTTCAAACCAAATAAATAATTAGTCATGCAAGATAAAATGTTAACATGGCATTATCAGTCAAGATAATTTTACTTGTTTAGTTTCATTTCAATAAATGATCACATTTTGTGTTCAACAGTTCAGGATATGCTCTTTCCCGGATGCCGCGACCAAATTTATTAGTTTCTCAGGAATATATTTTACAACGTATACAATGACCTGCTGCAGATATGGCGCTTCACGGCGTTTATAATAGGAGCCTATGGAAAAATATAAATCCAAATTTCTCGTTATCTAACCGTCAGATCATGTTGCAATTGTCAGGGGTTATGTCGGCCGCTCTACATTAAGCAATGCTGCCGTTCACTTCAAATTATATCAAATGATGAACGAGATATTGCCAATATACCGTGCAACACTTTGCACATTCCTTCAAAGATCTGCAAGGTCATTGAATGCACCAAACAAAATAAAATTTTCAGAAATGGCTAAAAAATACAAGCAGGTGATTTCCATCGGAACATATTTCCCATGCATGACTGGATTTTTCTGCAACAGATTGGTCAATTTGCCAAACGACAATGCGCTTAAATCAGACCATTTATGCAATATTTGCTACGCTAGAACGCTAGAAAATGTCAATGGAATAGCATAATGACCTAAATATGTTAAGTGAACGATGAGGAATTGTAAGAATCTTTCAACCTCTCCAGTGGTCAAGACACTGCGTCTCTGTTTATACTGGCCATTTGCGGACAGCCGCGAGACACGCTGTCCCACTCGCTATAATTAACGAGCTGTTTTCCGAGTCTGCCGGTAGAGGCGCTCTCTTGAGAATCTGGCCTCCGTGAATCGCACCCTTAACTTCCACTGGTGCGTTGATAAGTCCAAGATTATGTAAAGCAAGGCAGCTCTTAAGCGCGCTGCAGCGAGCCTATAAGTATGTGGATGCAAAATATAGTGCAATAGCTGCTAAGCACATCCGGCGCCACTTTTAGCACTTATTCTTATAGCACACTTATACACTTATAGCGCACCCGGCATGCCACATATAATATCATTCACCCGAGTCATTTCCAGCCGGGAGACTGCCTAAATTCAGCAGTGTCAAACGATTACCCAAGGAATCGGATGCAGAGCAGGCTATGTCAAACCCCTCGGCAGGAATATGACGATATTTAGTGAGGGGACACTGGAGAGTGAAGCTTATATGAACGTTCAACTGACAACTGTTGCCTTTTTCATAAAGATATTTAAACACTGGTTGTATGTGTAGGCTATAGATTCCGATTGTACAACTTACACATTAAATACGTTTCATCAACAATTACACACGCCGCGTAAGTAGAGTTGTAAATGTGCATACATATAATATGTTTTTTTAATATTATAATATGTTATACCTATGACTACAAATTATATATATATATATAATTAATAATATATAATTAGATAGTAAGTATATATTAAAATATATATAATATAATAATAATAACTGTGCCTACTTCAAACCTACAAACTACACATACAAACGGTGTGTATATCTTTATGAAAAAGGCTACTGGTCGGCGTTTTGCTATGCTGATTCTCTCCTTATCTCTTCTACCTCATCCCACGACCGCGCAATGGCCCGAAGAGCTGAGGCGACCTCATCACAACCAAGTCAAAACCAAGACTAGACCAATGCAGGTGATATTGGTGAGATCATTGTATGGCTGCGCTGCGGCACAAGACGATCATGTTACGCTCCCGTACTGAGGCTTGCCTGTCTCACGGAGTGCCTCACGGGGCTCAAACCATTATTCAGGTTAGCCTGTTTGTTTGTTGTTGAACTGATCTAGGGCCTAAGTGTCGGAAGTGCATCACTTTTAATTTAAATACAAATTATTGTGCGTGTGGATTTCATCATAAGGTCACGAGGCGGACACATCTAGTGGTTAGTGGTAGATACAGGGCCGGCGCCACAGGGGGGAGGGGGCAGGAGGGGAAGCGTGCCCCCCCCCCCCATCCGCCACTTGGCCTTTCGCCAGCCTGGCGGACGGATGAGCTGAATGTTCTCTAAGACTGTCTCGGGACCGTCTCAGGCTAGACAAGGGCCCTCCCAGACAGGCACGCAGCCAAGGGGCCTGGCCTGACCGAAAGAGCCCCTGAGTGAGTCATAGGGCCCCCTGAACACGTCGAATGGGCCCCTAGCCAGCACAGAGGGGGCCACTGGGCTGGTCGAAGGGCCCTTTGAGCATGTCAGGAAGGCGAAAAAGTAGACAGCGCAGTCCCTTGCCAGGTCAGAAGGGTCTCTTAGAAGGCTGGACAGACCAGAGGGCTCCTGGGAAGTTCAAAGAGTCCCTGTGCAGGTCATGAGGCCCCTTACCAGGTCAGAGGGCCCACTGAACACGTTGAGTAGCCCTTAGACCTTTAGTTAGACCGCACAGAGAGGCCCCTGAGCAGGTCGGAGGGCCCCCTGAGCATGTCGGGAAGGCGACAAAGCAGCTAGCGCAGTCCCTTGCCAGATTGGAAGGGCCCCTGATCAGGCTAGAGGGCCCCTGGACTGACCATAGGGTCCCCGGAAAGTTCAAAGGGACCTTGCACAGATCAGAGGGTCCCCTGACCACACCAAAAGGGTCCCAGGGCGGGTAAGAAGTGACCCTAAACATGCCGAATTGGCCTCCAAGCCAGCAAGGAGGGGCCCCAGCGAGCCACGGCAGGTCGGAGAGCCCCTTGAGCAATAGCATATCGACAGGGCGACAAAGCAGCCAGCGCAGTCCGACCAGAAGAGTTGCTGGGCAGATCGGAGGGGCTCCTGGGAAAGTCAGAGGGGCCCCTAGCTAGACCGAGAGTCCCTGGCGCAGTCGGAAGGGCCCTTTAACCCTCGCCAGTGTAGGGGGGTGGATGCCACCCCCTTGGTTTTTCCAGAATAACTCACGTAAATATCAACCAATCGCGATGAAACTTTCAGTACCTACTCTTATTTGCACCAATTTGACACATACTACGGAAATTTGTTTTTTCTAACCTCGTATGACCCGTGACCTTGACCTGTTTCTCAAGGCGTGTTAGGCAAAACTGGCGTCCCGTAGAAACGACCATTGAAACAATTATGCAGTTCCAGTGTTTGTTTGTTCAGCGAGCAAATGCAAAGTAGGGGACCAAGTTGTGAGGCTCTGCGAGATTGCGACTCGATCTGACCTTTTTCAGAGTCAGCGGAGTCAACTGACCTTTTGACCTCAGTGTCCGTTCTTCGCTTCTGCCATTCTAGTGCAGTTTGTGCACGCGGTTTCAAAATTCTGGACTTTTTACTAGATATTATATGTTCCATATTGGGGTCATGCGCTGCCAATGATCAATCCCGAGGTCGACTGAGACCTCAAGATGAACCATGACATGACCTTGTTTTAATTTGGCCTTTGTTATTCCATTTGTGATCTGATTTCAAATTTGGCATCTATTTAGCATTTTAAGCAATGTTCTATTTACGCATTTAGCTGAAGTAAAGTTCTCATTTTACACATTTACAAATTTTATGACATTCCTGGGCTTTTGACATGACCTCAGCGGTACTAATAACCCAAGACCTTGAAATCAGTGTCATGGCTTCCTCATCGTCCCCAACAAACGCTCGTTTTAATCGAACTCTATGCGCAGTTAGGGTGACAAACGCCAAAATTGCTAGTTACCACCCAAACTGCAATTTTGTAACATACTATATTCTTACCAACATATTACCAAATTCTGAGAGACATTTCAAGACAAAAATCACTTGCAAAAGTTGCGTAGTTAAGGAAATAATAAGTATCCTAAAACTGTCATACTAAAACATTTAAAAACATCTTAAGATGTTGTAAAACATTTCGCGCAAAATAATCCATCGTGAAAACGGCTAATGTGTTTCTTCAATAGTCATTTATTGTCATTTATTAAGGAACCATCCACAACGTGGCTATTACGATTCCTGTGCAGCTTACATCATGTGGTGAAAACATTTGTGGTAAACGACACAATTAAAAGCAGTTTGCATCTGCATGGGCATCGATAAAAAACTCACGGACTATTTGGTGGCACTCGCTTGCGTCACGCACTCGGTTTTGCCAATGTGGCTACAAATGCGCGCCTGGATGGAGCGGCTTTCAAGGCTGGTGCACGAGCTGACTGCTCGGCATGAGAAGCCCTTCTAGGTCTGAGCCATTCATCATTTTGGAAGATAGAGATCTCCGGCGTCGGCAGCCCTAGTGCTCCTGGTCGATACGTCAAACCACTTGATAAACATGTTACGCAGCGCCTTAGGAAGCTGTCCACTATTCAGAGCTTTGTACACGTTGGTACAGTCGTGTCGGGCGACCAGGGTTCTCTCCCACCCGAGGGATGCGAGAGCTGGCGAAATGTGATCGCTACTCTAGATCTTCAGTGGCCAGTCATCTCTGTGACAATTCGCAAAGAACCGCCTCTCTGACTGAGGTGATCTGTTAACATGGCATAACCACCACTGGGTACACTGGGTACATTATAATTATGTACCCAGCAAAGTTCAAACCTAAAAAAGAGTTGTGTTCCCAGTGAAATTGAAGACTCCAACTTGCATTTATTTATTGTAAGGAGGTTGTTCAAAATGATCATTTGTGCTAAAAGAAATATTATTTTATTCAAAAGAAAGGCAAAATTATTCTTACGCGTTTCGATTACAAATATTTTTTTTATATTTTTGCATTTATTTAGTTTCACTTTCAAATGTGCCTAAAAATCAATAGGGATACAAAAGTAACAACTTTCTCTTATACTTCAAATATACAAACTATATCAAGGAAACCTTTAAATTTTGTAACAACCAAACGTAGGTATGTTTACTTTGGATTGATATATAATGTGCTAGATTGCAAAATTGAAATACTTTTAAGGTTAAGATAAGATAGGAAAACAGGCTAAGTACAAATAACAATATAACACTGATAGATCTTCATCGGCAGTGGGTTTTTATTGGGTACCTACCAATGTCAATATGTAATTTAAAACTAATGCCGCGTCGTCGCAGATCTCAACACACGCTGAACTAAACCCTATTCCCTGCGGGAGGCCAGAATTACATTAACCTGCGGGAGGCAGATTCTGCCCCCAGATATCTCGAGAACCACTCGGCCCATTTCGATGACAAAAAACACCATTCGATTCGTCATGATAAGATCTTTCTTCTTGAATCCCATTTTTTTGCCAAAAAAATAGGGGCCAGGGCGCCAAAAGTGCGCACATACATACATTGTATTGCGTGTTTATTGATAGGTTATTGTGGCCATCTGGTTGGTCCCATTGTCATGCCCAAAAGTTTTTGAGCTTCCAATGCACTGCTCTTCAATATATTTTTGAAGGACAAGTACACAAAATTAAAAATAATAGGCGGAGTCAGGGGATGTAAAATGATGTGATTTTCTGATACAAATATGTGCTTTTCGTGATTGGTTGGGACGATATGTAAGTCACATGTGGGTTTTTTTTTGCTGCAATGTTTTAAATTTAATAAATTGCAAATAGGCTGATCCAGGTAAACATCGTGAGGGGGCACCATGTGCGTAACGGCTTTTATCATCTTACTAATTTGAAGTTGGACTTTATTTGACGGAGGGTATCGCCTCCCATTGTATGCACCTGAGTGCGCCTCTACCCCCAAATATGTATAGTTCAAGTATGTGTAATGTATATAGAAGTGACATCGTTTTTGACGCATTTCTTGCACGGCAAACTACGAAAGAAGTATGCGCCGCACCACGGCATTCGCAACACCCGCTCAAAAACATGAGCCTGGAGCTCTGCTCAACCATTTTGTCTTTAAAAAATTGACGCGACACGCGCAATTCAATTTTAGGAAAAGCCACAAGGTTTCATGAAGACGATAGGTTTAACAGTTGAGGAGCTGCAAGCGAAAACTACCAGAGGGGCATAATCTGCTCCCGCACGGAATAGGGTTAATGACTGAATCTTGACTGTGACGTTACAGTCTGCGAGACATTGACAGGAATGAGATTGACAGCTGCATATCAATAACTGACGTCTGACCTGTGTTACGGCGACACCTAACGTATAATCGATTGGTTGCGGTGTGCCCTCGGCATGCCTCGAAGTCATAATTGCGGGTGCCGTGAGTCAGCTCCTTCCGTTCACATATAATCATTAATCCCCTGGAGTGGAAATTCCGCGCAGTGACTTGAAATCGATCGTTCTGATTAGTGCGAACTTTTTAGCATGATGTTGCAGGGCGTGGGCCTTGGGCTTCCTTTACTCACTGATTCGCTGTATACCCGACGCGAAACCGACAGGGTGCTTTGTTCCATTCCCAAGCACATGCCAAGGTTACTAGAACAACACACATGCGTTCAGGTGATTAGAAAAGCCCATGTGCTTCAGGTGATTGGAAAAGCCCAAAAAGCCCATGTGATGAGGTAACCAAGGCAACACATACATGTATGTATCCAGTCCAGTATGTGGAGCCTTTGTGAAGGCCGGAGAGGTTTATATTGCTCGGTGCTCCTCTGCACCACGAATCTTTCCAATTTTTGGTGAAACATGGTTTTGTTTTGTTTTCCAGGGTCCTCATCGGGACACTAACTCGGGTGACTTGGTGGGAGTGGAACACATGCAGTGCGATTGCGGTGTGCCCTAGGCATGCCTTAAGTAATATTTGCTGGTGACGTGAGTCAGCTCCTGTCTATGCACATTGCACTCTGCAGCAGCGTTGCGGCCAAACAACACATATACTACCCTGAACTGGAAATTCCGCGTAGTGACTTGATTTCGATCGCTCTGATTAGAGCGAACCTTTTCTAATGATGTGGCATAGCGTGGCCCGTGGGTTTTCTTACTCACTGATTCGCTGTATACAGGGGCGTCGACACGCGAAAATAACTGGTGCGACTTTTTGCTCGGGGGGGGGGGCGGCGGCACCTGGCAAGGGGCGGCACCTGGCTGAAGGGTCGGTACCCGGTTGAGGGGGTGGCAATATTTTTAGAGGCAACACCTGTGCTGAAAAGCGGAACTTTCTGAGGGGGCGGAATCTGGCTGAATGGGCGGTACCTGGCTAAAGGGCGGCATCCTTTTGAGGGACGAACAACTTGACTGGGTGGCCGTCCGGTCAGTGGCGGCACCTGGGTATGGGACGGCTGCCTCGGTCGAGGGCGGCACCTAGACGGTGCGGACATTGGGCACGGTCAAATAAAGTGGTGCGAACTAGTCTGAAAGGTGTGTTTGGGCGTCGACGTCCCCTGTAATAATCGACTGAAGTTCTAATAGTGTTTACATCTGGACTACCGCGTCCACTATAATAAGCGCCGGTACAAGCAAATACCGTGTGATGTCGCCCCCAACGCCGATTTTTCAGTATCATTTTTTACGTTGAGCCCCTGTAGGCGCCTCTACTGCTGCGGGAGTCCGAGGCAGTAGGCCTCGGTATGGGCGCAACTACAACAACATACGGCGCTGTGTTAAGTAACAGTTAACATTAATACAAGTTAAATATAAAACGTAGCAAACTCAGTGCTAGAAATTCAATGTTTTTTTTTGGGGGAGGGGATATTTTTTAGGACATGACGAAGCAATTGTATTCAGCCAATGTACCCAGTAGCTTTGAACGTGTGGTTAAACCCCTGTCTGTTACAATCAACTGAAATCTATTACATTTTACCTGTGTTTGAAAACATTTGCGATTTGGTGAGCGTTCAGAAATTGAAATGCGTTTGGCATTTGGTATGGTATGATATGCATTTGGGTGTTTCCACAAAGTGGGTGTTCTACATCTACGTCGATGAACATACAATACAAAAAAATGTTCAAAACTAGACATAAGCCGTTTTCACGATGGATTATTTTGCGCGAAATGTTTTAAAACATTTTAAAATGTTTTAAAGTGTTTCAGTAGTAGCCGTTTTCACGATGGACTAATTTGCGATAAATGTTTTAACCCTCGCTCTACGGGACCGTAGGGCGAGGGTTAAAGTTTTTTTCACAAATTAGTCGATCGTGAAAACGGCTACTACTAGAACATTTTAAAACATTTTAAAAAAATTGAAATCATTTCGCGCAAAATAATCCATCGTGAAAACGGCTATAGACTAAGACATGACCCATTGCATACAAGTAAACATTCACCTGCTTGACAGGTAGCATGGATAAGAAATACTTACAGGGTGTTTCATAAAGAATGGCAATTTTAAAATAGTTATTATACTCATAAAAAAGGTTTATTTACACATTTCGAACACCCCTACACATCAGAACACTGGGACATTTGCATGTATGTACTTGGTTTGTCTCTATCTAATAAAACGGCTCCAGGACAGCTCCCTGAAGTTCGACACACTTCTTGGGTCTTTTCGCGGAGGTGGTGACACGATACGTTATGAAGCCTGGAGCACTTCTCCGCAGTCCATGGAGTCAGCAAACTCCCGCACTGTTGCCTTTAGCTCGTCTAGGGTTGTTGGTGGTGCCCTCCTCAGCTCTGCTAGGACCACAGACCAAAACGGACCAAATAGCGTATTAATCCATGAGAAAATGGCGTGAACATATGAAAATCCGTAACCAAACAGACCAAATGGCGTATTTATCCATTGAGCCCTGTGATGTGAACCTGACATATGTATTCCACCCTCAAACGGCAATGACCAAGGCTATGACGACAAAATTGACATGAAACTTGTTAAACATCCAAATGTTTAGCAATTTTCGACCATATCTGAAAGTTTGCACATGCTCGACCTATTTTATACATAAGAACTTGCGATTTTTAAAATAGTCATTCCTTATGCAACACCCTGCCGTGATTTATTTGCAAAACCTGGTCACGGATTTGTTAATTGTTCACGCCATTTTCTCACGGATTAATACGCTATTTGGTCGGTTTTGGTCTTTGACACTTGCAGAGCTGAGGAGGGCACCAACCAACAAGCCTAGACCAGCTGAAGGCAACAGTGCAAGGAGTTTGCTGACTCCATGGACTGTGTAGAAGTGCTTTCAGGCCGTGCGCCACCTCCGTGGAAGACCCAAGAAGTGTATCGAACTTCAGGGAGCTGTCCTGGAGCCGTTTATTAGATAGAGACAAACCCAGTACATAAATGCAAATGTCCCACCCAGTGTTCTGATGTATACGGGGTGTTTGAAATGTGTAAATAAACCGCTTTTATATGAATATAATAACGGTTTTAAAATTGCCATTATTTATGAAACACCCTGTAGAACAAAATATCGACAGATAGCATAGATGAGTTATTTCTTATCCATGCTGGTAGAAAGTCCAGACCGATTTAAAAGCGCTGCAGCTGTCGGTGGCTGACGCACGCGCAATGCGCATCTTAGGGCAGTCCACTCCAGGCATTGAAAGCCCGAAATAGACAGAAACGACGGCTAACGTTGGTCCCAACTCGCGTAGCTGAACTGCAGCAACTCGTCGGTGCTTACCCGTTCAATGCATATCAAAGTGCATCAATGAATAATTTTGAAGTGATAAGGGGTTTATGATTCTGCATTCCACGTTTTTTCTGTAGTAATAACGCTCAAAAAGTCAAATAAGCCATTTCAATGAATATCGCTCAGGAGAGCAGAGCCGCAGATAGTAAATACACTCGTGTCCGTTCCTTCAACACGTAACCATTCGAATCGGCACCACCACGGGCACCATCCGTAACATTCGCGAACACCGAAAACAGCAGCAGTACCCAGATGCAGGTTTAGTCACGTTCTATTTAGCACAGATCCCCGGTGTCTCGCCATGATCACATTGCTGTCATCCTGAGCAGCCCTGCCCTGTGCCATACGCCGGGGACGGTGGAACTGTCACCATGCCTGATGCCGCTGCTGTCAGCTGGGCGGTGAAGCACCCTGCTGTCCGCTGTCTGCGTCCCTACGTGCGCCGAGCTCGGCGTTGTTTGTTCCCGTCACACGCATCACCGCCTGCCTGCGCCATTTACACGGCCGCCAGACGCAGCCCAGTAAACAGCCAGGCTGGAGACGTGCCCTGCTTCCATGGGCGGAACCAGAATGGCTGGTTTGGGCCAGTTGGGGGGGGGGGGGAATTTCCCCAAAAGTCCAACAAAATTCTGAAAACTAATTAGATTTTATAATATCTCCGGAAATGTGTCAAATTTGCGCCGATTTCAGATGGTTTTGGGGTTCATGGCCCCGTGCCCCCCCCCCTCTGAATCCGCCGATGCCTGGTCCCTGCACCCAGAGATGAGACAATAGCCAGCGGCATAGGTCAGACGCCACCAGCGGGCACATACGAGGAAAACAAATACAATAGAATGGGGACATAACTGGGGCCACCGGCGGGCAAAGACGTGGGGAAGAAATCCAACAGAATGGAGCGACATAACTGGGACCACCGGCGGGCAAAGACGAGGGGAACAAATCCAACAGAATGGGGCGACATAACTGGGACCACCGGCGGGCAAAGACGAGGGGAACAAATACAATAGAATGGGGACATAACTGGGGGCACTGGCGGGCACAGACGTGAACAACAAATACAATAGAATGGGGACATAACTGAGGAAGCAGCATCGATGAAAAACAACGAATATCATATATTCATCTCACGAAAGCTTTGCCAGAAAGCTTTCGAAAGGTAAACACTTGATGCGTGTCATTGTTCATCGCCATGGTTTCAAAGTTTCCACCATTGTGTGGCAAATTTGTATGTTTTTCATCTCTGTTAACGGGCCTGCTTCTTGACAGATCGACAAAAAAAAACAGTTGCACAGTACGCCGTTCCGGACATGCCATTGCTCACTAGTCACAGACCATTAGGTCTGGTTCTGAGCCGGGAAAACAATCAGAGGTCTGCGAAGCCTGTGAAGTCGAATGGCAGCCGGCCAGGGTCAGCCTGGCACGCGGCATCGTCAAAGCGGCGGCCGCAGACATAGATGATTAAAGCAGGCAAGGCATCTGTTGTGTCTTGTGAGTAAGGAGGGGAGCACCTGTCGCCAGGGACGGCGGATAGCGGGGGAAAGGCCCCACTTTCCAGAAAATGGGGGCAAACCTACTATTTTACCCCCATGATTTGTAAGATAGGTCTCTCCGTGGAGTGAGTTAAACATATTTTTTCGTTTTGACCGAAAAAAATGACCGAGAGCCCCGAAGTGCCCCCAGTCAGCCTTGGGGGCCTCTAATGCCAATAGAAGGCCTTCAGCAGTCGGCCTGAGGGAGCCCTCGGTAAGCTTGAGAGGGCCCTCAGAAAGCCTGAGACTTTAAAATAGGCCTGTCCGATGTTTTTGGCGACCATTTAGCGAGTCCTGCGAAATAAAGTGGCATAAATCCGAGGAGATACCATTGTGCATTTTTTTAGAGGGGGCCCTATGGCCGAGGGACCTGTGTTTTTTGTGGGGGCCCTGTGTTTCAGCACTTCCCATCCGAAAATACCATCCGCCGCCACTGCCTGTCGCGCTTTAATTGTACTGCTGCGTACTGGCTTCGGGGCAAAGCGCCAAAGGCTGGATATATCGACCTGAGTTCTCAAATGGCTTCGTCACTAACGCAGCAAACACGGATGTTTTCGCGGAAAAATTAGAGCAATTATTCAGCGATGTATTGAACATGACTGATGCCTAGGCCGGAAACTTTATGCGACAAAAATACAGCTTGGAGTAAGAGCATTATTTATTTTGGTTCTTTAGAAAATACCATATATCAACCATTACAAAATAAAAGAACAAAAGCGTCAATAAATTTTGCAAATTAAACTCAATTGATCATTTCCATTAAAAGACTACGATGATTATGTGTTTTGAGAACAAAAATTAGATAAATGCAATTGGCAGTATAAATAATGTTTTCCTCATGAAGCTTATTATAGTATACCTATCCACTTGGCTCATGTTAAGCCATTGGTTGGGGTTCAGTACGAAAGCTTATTTTTAACACCAGAGACACCTTAACCCTCTCCAGAGTAGGGCAAGATCATTACGTGTCCGGGTAGGGGGTACGGCCCTCCTTGGCATTTCGCCCCTAATTGAGCGAGAGCTTCGATTCCAAAACGAGCGTGCTGCTTGTGACGAGAGAAAGCCATAGACACCAGATTTTAAGGTCCTGGGACAATAGGTGACCTCTGAGTCTGAGGTCATGTCAATGACCCAAATGTCACAAACCGTAAATGTGTGAAAACTGAATACTGATCGAGGCAAAACAGTGAAGGAACATCTTAGTATGCTTAATGCATGCCAAATTTGAAATCGGCGACACAAAATTACCTAAAAAATCGAAATTCCCAAAAAGGTAATGTCAGGTCATCTGAGGTCAATGACGTCGGTTGACCTGTGGAAGCGCATGACCCCAGAGGAACATATAATTATGTAAAACAGATACCATATTTGAAATCAGCGTCACAAACTGTCCTAGAAACGGCAAGAAGCCCACCCAAAAAAACATCTGAGGTCATCGGAGGTCAGTGACCTCGGTTGACCTCAGAAAAGGTTATTCGAGGTCACAATCTCAGCGGAAGCCACGTCTGTCACCTGGAAACACCTTTGCATATGCTTCTGAACAACAAGTACTCGGAAACTGCACATGAAACAAGGATCGATTCTACGGAACACCCGTTGCGCCTGACCTGACCTTTAGAAACAGGTCATAGATCACGGGTCATGAAAGTTGGAAGCTCTAAATTTTTAGAGTATGTGTCAAATTGTTTAAAAAAAACTGTACCGAAAAAATAATCGCGATCGGTTGATAACTACGTGAGTTATTTCGGAAAAACCGAGGGGGTGGCATCCATCCCCTTACCCCGGCGAGGGTTAAACCTCGTCCGTGTAGGGCAAGATCACTGTGTCACCATGTAGGGGGTATACCTTCCCTGGCGTTTGGCACTGCATTGAGCTAGAGCTTCGATTCATAAAGCAAACGTGTTTTTTGTTACGAGAGGAAGCCATTGACATCCGATTTTAAGGTCCTGGGTCATTAGGTGACCTCTGAGGTCATGTCAAAGACCAAAATGACATCAAATCGTAAATGTGTAAAAAACAAATACTTATCGAGATCAAGTAATAAAAGAACCTCTTAGAGTGCTAAATGGACACCAAATTTAGAATCAACATCGTAAAATGAACTGAAAAATGCAAAACTCCAAAAAGGTCATGCCAGGTCATTTGAGACATTGACCTTGGTTGACCTTTGAAAGCAAATGATCCCAGTGAACCATATAATATGTAAAATGGATCTCAGATTTGAAATCAGCGTCACAAATTGTACTACATACTAAAGACGGACAGAAGTAAAACAAAACGTCTGAGGTCATTGGAGGTCAGTGACCTCGGTTGACCTCTGAAAAGGTCAATCGAGATAAAAAAAAATCTGCAGAAACCATAACTGACAACTAGAAACACCTCTGCATATGCTCCTGAACAACAAACACTCGGAAACTGCACATGTTTCAAGGATTGATACGTCTGGACGCCAGTTGCGCCAAACACGACCTTAAGAAACAGGTCAAAGGCCATGGATCATCGACGTTAAGAAATCTAAATTTTCCGAGTGCGTGTCAAATTGTTCAACAGTATGGTACTGTCGCGATCGGTTGATAACTATACGAGTTATTCCGGAAAAACCGAGGGGTCGCGCCCCTCTACACTGGCGAGAATTAATCATCCACCACAACGGTAGTTTATTTCGCAGAAGGTAACCAACCTGTGAGATCCGCTGTTGGTGCTGTCTCAGGCCAACACTGTGACGAAACGTCTCAGTGGTACATCCAACGAGCGATCGCCGAGAGAAGAACCGACCCAGGCCGAGGCACACCAACGACTGGACTGACACGAGATCCACGGACGGGCCACACCGACGGTCAGAGAGCAACACTCACCGACGGTCAGAGAGCAACACTCACCGACGGTAGAGAGGAAGCAACTCACTGACGGGTCAGAGAGCATGCACTCACGACGGTCAGAGAGGCACACTACACCGAACGGTCAGAGAGGCAGCACTCATACCGACGGTCAGAAGGCAGCACTCACCGCACGGTCAGAGAGCCAGCATCTCACCGACGGTCAGAGAGGAGCACTCACTGACGGTCCAGAGAGCAACACTCATCTCACCGACGGTCAGAGAGCAAACACCTCCAACTCACCGACGATCAGAGAGGAGCACCAACCAGGACGGTCACAGAGAGCAGCACCACCGACGTGGTCAAGAGAGCAACACTCACCGACGGTCAGAGAGCAACACTTCACCGTACGATCAGAGAGCAGCTCTCAATGACGGTCAGAGAGCAGCAACTCACCGACGGTCAAGAGAGCAGCCACTCACCGGACGGTCAGAGAGCAACACTCATTCGACGGTCAGAGAGCGAAGCAGCACTCACCGACGGTCTAGGAGCAGCTCTCATGACGGGTCAGAGGAGGCAGCACTCACCGACGTCGAGAGCAGCACTCACCCACCGACGGCAGAGAGCAACACTCAACCGATGGTCCAAGAGAGCACCTCTCACCGACGGCAGCACAGCAGCAGCACTCACCGACGGTCAAGGAGCAGCACTCACACGACGTCAAGAGCAACACCGTGACCGAGGTTCAGAGAGCCAGGCACTCAACCGACGGTCAGAGAAGCAGCACTCACCGACGGTCAGAGAGCAGCACTCACCGACGGACAGAGACGCAACACCACGCGACGGACAGAGAGCAACACTCACCGACGGTCGAGAGCAGCACTCATGCACCGGACGGTCAGAAGAGCAGCCACTACACCGACGTCAGAGAGTGTTCGTATCAGGTCACAAAAGCCCCAAAACAGTGAAAAATTAAAAAAATGACTTCATAATATTATTACACTTAGGAAGCCGTCACTCAGTCAAAAATAAACAAATTGCTTTGAAACTTGGTTTGGGTATTGTTTATAATCAGTTCTCTCGCGTATATTCTGTTTTTTAAAGTACTTTAGAAAATTTTGATTTTGAGGGGATTTTTCCAAATAATCAGTTTTTAGACTTTTTTTTAGGTCAAAAACAAAAATTTGAAAATAAAAAATGATGACAATTGAAGAATTGTCATTTTACGCGGCGGTCTTTACGTTTTTTTTTGCATTTGCTGAAAAAAACATTTTTGGTTACTTTTCACAAACATTTGTCGTTTTTTAAATGAAACGACAATTGTTCAATCAAAACGTCATTCATCCTCCGAAATGCCTCGCACCAATTTCAACGAAGTTTCGACAAGATATGTATAATTGATGTAAACTCAGTTTCTGAAAATTTCAGAAAGATGTGCAGCATGTGTAAAAAGTTATTAAAAAACTCTGGGGGCCTGTCAGACCCCGTAGGGCGAGGATTAAACCTCCGGCCCGGGTAAGGGCAAATTCCGCTGCGTGTCCGGCATAGGGGGGGGGGGTGGTACGTCGACCCACCTTGGGCGTTTTCGCCTCTAATTGAGCTAGAGATTCGATTAAAAAACGAGCGTGTTGCTTGTGACGAGAGGAAGCCATTGACATATGATTGTAAGGTTCTGGATCAATAGGTGACCTTTGAGGTCATGTCAAAGACCAAAATGTCACAAATCGTAAATGTGGGAAAATTGAATACTGATCGAGCCAAAATGGTAAAGGAACATCTTAGTATGCTTAATACATGCCAAATTTGAAATCAGCGTCCAAAATGACCTGTAAACTGCCGAATTCCAAAAAGGTCATGTCAGTTAATCTGAGGTCAATGACCTCGGTTGACCTTTTGAAGCGCATGACCCCAGTGAAGCATATAATTATGACAAAGGGCTCCAATAATGGAAATCAGCGTCCAAAACTGTCTTAAAAGCGGCCAGAAGCCAAAAATGTCATCAGAGGTCATCGGAGGTCAGTGACCTCGGTTGACCTCAGAAAAAGACAGTCGAGATCACGTTCTCAGCAGAATACACACAGGCACGTAGCCAAGGGGGCGGCGGAGGCGGCCGCCCCCCCCCCTCTGGAGGCCTGGCGGGCCCTTTTCGGCGCGCGAAAAGGGCCGACGAGACCGCGCGAAGCGCGGTATCATGGGCCTAAGTCCACGAGAAGCGTGGTCTTTGAAGAGTTAAGAGCTCTTCAGAGGTTATTTTTAGGGCCACCAGGGCCCTCTCTGAAAGACCAAAGGGCCCTTGGACGTTCACAAGAGCCCTATGCATGTCAGAGGGGCCCCTGGACAAGCCGAAAGGGCCCCTGAGCGGATCAAGGGGCCCCGNCCTCATCTCAAATTTGAGCACATTTATAAAAAATAGTGTTTCAAATACATTTTCAATGCTTTTTACGAAAAGTTACTCACTATCTTTGTTACCGAGCTAGTTTCGATTATGTGAAGCAATGCTCAGTTTACTCGTTATATAGGAACATTTACATTTTTTATTTCTGGTGACCTCAATATTGACCTGATAAAATACAATTATTTTTGCAAATTTTATCTACTAATCATCACGGCCTATCTAACACTATTCTCTGCTTCTCGCTACGTTGCGTTATTTTCGAGATATCGGGGGGGAGGGGTATCCACACCCTTCGGTTCTATGTTGGCTCAGCTCCCCGTCGGTGCGCGGGTTAGATATCGGAATGTAGTTCAAGCTCCAGGTGAATCGGAATGCTGCTGTCCCCAAGATAATTGATTGAGCGGCTTCTGAGATATGAAGTGGGAAGTATAAACTCCAAAAGAATTCGTAAGTTTTTAGGCGTCAGGAATAGGGTTAAAAAACAAACAAGTTTATTGATTTTGTCATATATCTTGATAGACGCAAAATTCTCTATCACATTGATCTGATCATAATTTCAATTCATCAAATTTAAGCTTATATTGTTTGTATTCAATTCATTAGATATAGGACACAATTGCTTCTATTTAGTATCATCAAGATAGGTTTTTTTTGTGTTCATCCACTTAAGACAGTTTACCGCCGTCGCCGTTTGGTGTTAACAGGCTCGCCGGCAGTTGTGACGATCGTGGCAGAGGTCAGTGGCGAGCAGGTGGCGCGGCGCGCAGCAAGGAGCTGCAGGATGATGAAGTGGCTCCTCTCATATCTACAGGAGGAGGAAGGAGGAGAGACTCCGCTCACACATACAGGGCAGGGTTGATCGGACTCGTGCGGAGACACGTCCTGGAGAACGAGCTGGACTGGCGACAAGCGTCAGGAAAGGGACGAACTGGAGCGGTATCAGTCATTACAGCTTGATTGGTTTCAGCTGAAAGAGCGACGACAACAGGAGGAACGAGACGAGTTTTCAGAAAACCAAGGTTTGTATGTTTTAGACCAAGTTTTCAATGGAATTTCGCCTGGTTAAGTCAAAAACTGAGGAGCCCACATATTTGTCTTCTTCCATAGCTGTGTGAAAGCTTTTTTAGCACATGACAATATTCCGCCCCCCCCCCCTACGGTCAATGGCAGGTCAATCATAGCTTGAGACAAACATATACTAAGTAATATTCTCCGTCTTATTTTGGACTGTGGCAGGACCGACTGGTCGAAACAAACCCTTCCGGCCGGCTGACTGACTCTGGCCTGCTGTGTTCCAGAACTCAACGCAGAGTGACGAGAGTGGGCGCAGCGGAGACGAGCAGGTGGCGCAGTGTGCAGCAGAACACCTGGAGGAGGAGGGAGGAGCGGACAACTCCTTCATGAGACACGGTGAGCAGGGGAAGTCAGCACCAGCAGGAGTGGGAGAGACTATTACGTTGCTTAAAAATGAAAACGATACTAAGAATCGCATCATAATCATTAGAACGCCGTTTCGTCATTTTCTTCTCGCCTTTGTCATTGTATCAAGCTTGTCATTGGCCTCCATAACGCCCAGAACAGGGGTGAGAGTTTTCAGGTGAGCCGGCTGCGTCCACACAGCGGGCCGCAAACCAGTCCCAAAAAGTGGTACGGACACATTGGCTGTTGCGGGGGGCGCCATCGACCCATTCGCTCAAGATATTGATGTGTAAATATTGATGTGTGGTTTGTAATGTGTTCAAAGGCAACGCTTCCTTTCGAAAACACAATTTCAGGACTTAAGTCCCTTGCAGGGGGATGCGCCTCCTGTCCCTTCCCCGCTTTCGACGTCCATGGCCGTGCTTCATGGCTTCACTCTTATATTAGTTGTTGATCTTTTAGTATGAAGGGAAAAGTTAAAACAAAAATACAACAAAGAACATTCAGCTACTTATTGAGTTTCCTTCTCCGTTACTGCTTCCTGCATCTCTGCTCCCATTCTTGCCGCACTCTCTGGAATCGCTGACCCCGACTCTCCCGCTCATATTGGTGCTTGTGAATTTCTGCTTGGTGCCTGGCTCTGATGGAGGTCGTCCCTCCTGGCTGCTGCCTGCTTGGCCTCGCGCGACTGCCGTCCCCGGTCTGCGCCACTCTCGTCACGCTGCGGTGAGTTTTGAAGACACAAGCCAGAGACCCAGTCCAAGCGGGCGTGGATGGGATGGTCCTCGACAATCGTGGGCGAGCTTGAGTGACATAAACACCTGGGCCAACTAGCCCAAATTCACCGCCTAAGCTATAACCATCTCGCCCTTTTGGGAGCCCTTCTCACCATCGCCACACGAGGGTATGGGTCTTAAGACAACGCCCCTTGTGTAACTTCCAAACTAGCAGCATAGAGCACTGCGGTACCAAAACCAGCAAGCCGTAGAGCCTGCGATACCAAACCAGCAACATAGACCACCTGCCGGTACAAACAGCACGTAGGCAGCACTCGTATCACCAGCATATATGAGCACTGGCGGTACAACCATGCATTGGTCTGGCAGGAGAATATATCACATGTCTCTAATAGGTATTCAGGTCAACTGTCGGTGATCTCTTTAGGTCTAGTGTACCCTCACCTCGAACACTCCAGAATAACGATTTTACTCCTGTCAAAAACCTTAATTAGAATGATTAAATACGAAAAATCATGTTCCCTGGCCAGTTTGATTTTCAGAAATACACAACAATATTTATTTGATCGATATGGTCTAAAAAAGTGCATAACAAAAGTAAATCGAAAATTGCATTAGTTTTATTACACTTAGTGAGCAATCACTCATTCGAAATGAGAGACATGACTATAAAATTGTGATTGGGTATTTTTCAAATTAAGTTCTCTCACAAAACTTCCGTTTTTTAACATCTTTGAAAACTGTGTTTTGTATGGATTGTTGTTCTTTTGGGTGGAAACCTCAAGTTTTGAAAATATGATATTGACTTTTAAATGTAATGCCATTTTCTATCTTTGCCGTTTTCTGTTTGAAATTTTGTGCAAAACTGTATTTTCTGGGATTTTTCCAACANAAAAACTGTATTGTGTATTTTCCAAACCCAGTTCTCTCACACAACTTCCGTCTTATAACATTTTTGAGAAAAAAAGAATTGTAGGGATTTTCCCTAATTGTTTTTAGGGGACAGTAACCTAAAATTGTGAAAATCAAAGTTTGATTTTTAAAATTGAATGTCATTTTCGTATCTTTGCCGTGTTTTTTCGAAATGTTTTGCTTAAATTGTTATTTATCTACGATTTTTCCAACATTTATCCTTTTCACCCATTTTAACGTCACTTAAACGCCATTATTTTCTAATCTTCTTAACAAATTTTGATGTGATAAAAAATATACGTATAATTGTTGTGAACTCAGCTACTATAAATTTAAACAAGATCGGTTGTAACTTGTAAGTGTAAACAGTTATGCAATACAAACGTCAAGGGGATCGTTGTAGGACCCCTCTCCGTAAAGCGCGGGTTAAGAATGCGCTGTGGTCTACACTAATGTCTCCAACTGTTATGAATAATGCCAAGAAATGATGTAGTTTATGTATAAATGTATAGTGGTATAATGATGATCCAGAGCCAGTTGTCGCCCAGGGCACCAGACATACCACACAGAAACACAACACGCTGATACAGTGAACACAATGACATACTGACACACAGACACACTGACACAATGGACACACACTCTGGAATCACCTGTTTAGAGGTACCAAGCTAGATCATAGACACACCTTGACGTTTTTGCGTGCTCGTCCAATCCAGCCGGTGCGCCTCTCCAGATCGTCATCTCACGCTGGAGTCGCAGCGCCAGAGCGTCTCTTTCCAGTTCCAACTCGTCCAGCTTGTCCATGAGTTGCCTCCTCCTCTGCTCATCGCCCTCTTCCCATAAATGCCGCTGCAGCCGTTCCGTCCGCTTCTGTGGCTGACTAAGCTCTTGCCACCTTTACAGGTGTCGCCGCTCCAGTCTCTCCCACTCCTGTTGGTGCCGACTCCTCTGTTTCTGTGTCTCCTGACAGAGATGTCGCTCCTCCTCCTGCTGCTGATGCTCCGGCTGCACACTGCGCCACTCCTCGTCTCAAGCTGCGCCACGCTCGTCACGCTGCGGTTAGTCTGGAAAACAAGTTGGAGGTATCTGCCATTACTGCTGCATATATGACCGATACCGCTGCGGCATGTACCGCTCCACGGAGCACCTCATCCTGTTCAGCTCCTCCGAGCTTTGTCCCATGGGATGGAACAATGCACGCATGTACACCGGAGGAACCGTTGTATACAAGGCCGGCCCTCCATCTCGTGCCGCTCCTGACGGTGTCCCCGCTCCTGATGATCCCGCTCTGGTGTGAGGACTGCGATCGAAACTCCTTCATATCCTCCTGCTCCTGTTTCACCCGAGACACTGCTAGCCCGGCCGCGCCACGCTTCGTCACGCTGCGGCGAGTCTGGAACACAGCAGGTCGAGGTAAGTCAGACAGGCAGAAGGTTCTGAATTGACGCATTGGTTGAAACAGAGGCTCGTCATGAAAAGGACTTTGTGTCTCGGTGACTGGGTACATGACTTTAAAGCATTCTAATGTTGATTAAATGTGTGACGAACAGGGATAGAACCGAAGCCACAGATATGCAGGCAATGGCTGATGCAGGATTTGTGGATAAGGGCCAATTTAGGGGCAACTTTAAACAATCCAGGGGCAGAATGACAACAATGTTCGTTAAGCCGCAGCTAGAGCGAGCGGCAAGCATAAAAACAAGCACCACACATGCAATACAGCACGTTAAAATTCAGATCTGGAGAGGGCAACAAAAGCCAAATTTTCACCGAAAATGACAGCTTGACAGTGGCGGATCCAGAGAAGGGAGCCAGGAGGTAATGCCCCTCCCCTTGACCTCGAACTTGAGGGGCTCCTCGGCGCCTAAGGGGAACTCTGGTCCGCTGAAGGGTCACTCTGGCACCTGAGGGGCCCTCTTGTCGCTGAGGGGAAACTTCTGGCCGCCTGAATTGGGCACTCTGGCCCCCGAAGGGAAACCCTGGCGCCTGGGGGGGGGGGCACTCTTGCCGCTAAAGGGGGCCACCTGGTGTCCTGAGGGAACCTATGTCCGTCTGAGGGGCCTATCTGTCCGTCTGCGGGGAGCCTTGGCTGCCCAGCTGGGGGAAACTGGCTGGCTGAGGGGGGGGGGGGCTCTGCTGACTGAGGTGTTTTCAATCATTTTGCAAAACGTGTTTGAAAATAGGTGCATCCTCAAAATAATGTGGACCAAATCCGTCGAGTTTTTAGATCTGGGTATAGGTAGGAGCACTACTGAAATTGATGGCCCCCCGGCCTTGAAGATTGTCTGGATTCGCCACTGGCTTCAGGAACCCACAAATATATTGAGACCTATATTAGCTAGAAACAAACGGGACAAAGTTGATCGCCAGCTCATGACAAATGCAGTTGCCACTAGTGTCCTTAATTCTCTCAATCAATAGATTTGGCTTTAAAGGTCACTAATTGTCAATATGACATTTTTTGCCAAAACGAAATCGGTATTTTTTTTTTTTTTTTTTTTTGCTGAACATAGATAACTATTTTTGAAAACATCGTGTTTGTCTTATAAAGCCAATTTTAATAATTTTATGGTGACCGGGTTAAATAAAGTTTGACCTCAGGTTAAGGTCATTGTGTAACACATGTAGATCATGCTACATATATAGTGATACGACTCGATAAAACAAACACAGTGGTGTCACTCGCACTTCTTTATCTTCATCAGGAGCGTAAGAACGGAACGAAAAGTGATGAGGGCCAGCAGAATTTCGATATCGTCTTGGTCGGAACTATATCCCCCTTCGCAGGGTTCCTATGCAGATTTGAGATATTTTCGTGTTTGCGTATCTGTTGCGCTTTAGAATTGCTATAACGGAGTAAAGTTGCTAATTTTAGCACACACAAATGAACAAAAAGTTAGGTGGTCATGGGGCATAGACCCGCGGCCCCTGCATTCCAACGCCAATGACCTTTACTCTATCAAAAGTGTCGGCAAACAAGTGTTTCTGAGTCCGCTGACCTCAGATGACCTTGCAGAGGTCACTGAGTAACAGTTGCACCTGGTTCATCAATAATTAGCTAAAATAACATGACTTTGAAATAACTGACCTGATGTAACGCAATATCTCTGAATAGGGAGCATTTGTGGTATTTTCACCATTGATCTAATAGGTCCAAAAAATTGACCTGACTTAGATCACCGTTACACCAAGTATGTGATTTGTAAGCAGGCTACTTAGGGTCTTGATAAATTACGTAATGTTTCAAATCTCTCGAACAAAACATTGTGGCTCGGCTTACGAACACAAACATTTTTTTTAGAGATCAGTGACGTGAATATGACCTTAAGAGAGGGTGGCAAATCTTACGCACTTGCCACGTGCGAAGGTGAACCGGATTTTCACTTTATGTGACCTGTTTGTGACTTCTAGTACATGATCATCAACTTTTGGAGTTTACATATAAAATAGAAATGTTTAACACTTTGGGGAATCTTTTAAAGGGATTATGGGGTTTTTCCCGAAATAATTGAGTTACATAGTAAAACGTTCTATAAAGGTGGTAAGAAGCCCACGGTTACCTATTTTTTTATGGAAAATGCATTTCTTACGTAGGACGTTTCAAAGTGCATGCGGTGATACACGCGTACTTTTTGCAGTATTGCTTGAGGTATAACATGCCGTCTCTACTTACGCCGATCTATGCGCCGCAAGGTAGAGATATTAAAAGTGGTGGACAGTAATCCGATCAAGTACTCGTTATCAGATACAAGTCTTGAAAATTGTAAAGTTTCAAACGTGATAATTGCTGAAATATATGGATTAAATGCGCAACGAGGTCACTCTCAATATGTCTTTAAACGTGTTTTAAGCCACATACAATGCAAAAGAGTTGCCTTTCCCTTTCAGGACGGTAACTCGTATAATCCCTTTATACACTAAGTGATTTTTAAAATGGTTTTGGTGTATCAATCTTTTCAGTGTGAGGACACGTGAAGTTATTCTTTTACACTCCAAATTATTTCCTAAAAAACAGAGGCTGAGGTGCAAAATCTTGCGCACCGAGTGCGTGACCCTATTCCTTCACCATTGCGACTTTGACAAAGTGGCGCACTTAGGATGTGACCATTGTGACTATGGCGTGAAGGTTACTTCTGGTTAAAGCGCATGGACATTTTCCTTTATGTGGTGTCTCGCGACGACTGTCAACAACATTGATGAGTCGGAGTGCCTCCGTTCTGAAGTATCCGGATAAATTTTCATTCCGAGCGAAGATCACGGCGGAGCACTGCACTGGCACGGAGGGGTGGTTGATGGAGGGGGCGCAAGGACATTGGTTGGTGTGGGGGGGCATTCAGAGGGGACGGGGGTGGGGCAAACAAATGAACGCCCAAAACTGCGCCAAACTCTAGAGATAGAGAGAAGCTCAAAGTTTGTCGCTTCTCAGTAGCTTGCACATAACATACACACCTAAGTCATTAGTCATTGCCGGATCCCGAAGGCGGCCGTAGTGGGCACGTGGGGCATTTTATTTCTTTGTCAAGTCCGAGCGTTTTGTGAGCTTGGAGCTCGATCCGAATGATCCCGGATAATTGTATTCACAGCCGAGCGTGGACGGCTTAGTACGAATTTATTTGCTGAAGACTGAAGTTCGGCTGGTTTGATTTGTGAATTTTTGCATGACTTTACAGTTTGATTTTTTGTTGATAATCACTTACAATGGAATCTGAGAAATAGTAAATTTTCAGATATTGTGATCTTAACTCTTCCTCCTAATCTTCCCTAATTATTGTGACTCATTTTGCCGGTTTTGTGGTTCGTGTTCGTGACCTCTTTTACACTTTTGCACTCTGGATAAGCTGAGTTGTCTCGAGGTCATAACTTTTACATAATGTTGATAATTGATGCCTCAACAGCTTTGCTGAACTTTGTGGTGCTGCGCGCGAAGTTGTTATCAAATCCTCGAAAAAATATTAAAAAGCGTCTAAACGTCCCTCGCCTTCCTGGCACGGCGCTTTTGTGTAGGATAAACATTAACACATTATTAGTGACACAAATTGCGCCTTCCTCGAAATTCAAAGAGTCTAATGGTGACCGTCCACTAAGCATACACGTCTATTCGCCTAATCGCCAAATTTCAGTACGCGCCGACTACGCGCTGACTACTCCTCTAACGACCGAATTATGCACGATGTGAGACGGCCATGACTGAGCAAGTGCATTAATGCAGAAAGGTTGTAAGTTTTTTTTGTCGAATTATGTATGCTAAGCAAACATGCTGGCAATATTTAACACTAAGGCCTGTGCAATAAACAAACAAAAAATATAAAAAAAATGCCACAAAAAGCTTTTAAGTTCTTGAGCCGGCTTTCACGGTCACGTAAACAAAACGACATAAATATGAACAAGTTACTCAATGTTCTGTTAAATGGAGAATATGTATAACAAAATGTTCCAAATCTATACAATAATGTTGCTATTGCCACATATTTCAATACATTCAATAAAGTAGCGTTTAACAGCGGAGAAGAAAGCTTCCGAAGATTATCGCTATACATAACCTTGTGATTCACTGCACAGAAAGTCTGAAGTCCTGGAAACACCAATGCTATGGTAAGGTTGTGATATGTATAGTCTAGAGTAAATGTTCTGTCCGTGCAAAAGTTATGTCCACTGTTTCTGCCTCTGTCTGTCGGTGCTGCACGCAGTGGAATCCATGCAATTAATAAAGCCTCTCCCCGGTATAGGGGCGAGGGCAAAAATAGTTTCAATAGATTTCACTGCATGTAGCACCGACAAACAGCACCGATAGACAAAGTTAATATTGAACTAGAGGCCATTAATGCTGATCGCATTAACTAGGGTTTCAAAATCGTACGCTCTACCCTAAAACGATATTTTATACTTTCGCTATACTTTTATTTCAAATGCAATACAAAATAGTTACATACGTTGTTCTTCCTTTGCATATTAGGCAGCAGCGTCTTGATAATAGGTTGACAAGGTCGGGCAGAATATCTCATTCGGTGCTGTTAGCCGGTGGTTCACCTACGTGTGCATGGAAAGTGACGGTGGGCGGACTGCTACATACGCTGTTTTTCCATTTCATGTCAGGCAGTGGCGTCTTGGTTGGCTCTAGAAGACCACCAGGGTATCGTCTCTGTGATTCTAAGCCGTTGGTTCACCCACATGTGAACGTACAGCAACGGCGGAACCCCTTTGCTAATACATTGTCAATGGGCCCCATTGGTAATACACTATGAGTGCTATAGTATTCAAGTTTTTTGCGAATTTGACCAATTTCTAGGCGTTTTTCGAGAAAACTTTCAACAACAAATGACGAAGAAGGATTGAAAAAACATCAGAATAAGTTTATTTTCTGGTCGGCGCAACTGATCTGACTTTGCCCTAAAATTGGCGAATTGGTGCACTTTTTTCAAAGTATTTGTGCGATTTTGAACAATTTCTAAGTGTTTTTTGAGGACAACTATCACACAACAAAATTGAAGATGGACAAAGGCACAATTAACGTTTTCCGAAATAGCCGTCTAACAATCATTTTTGACACTTTTTTTCTCAGTTCAAAATTCTTTTTTCATTATTACAAATTATTTTTACCGCATTCCAAAAAATTGTAGGCATTTTCTTTTTTTCCAAAAAGTAAATGAAGAAGACACTTTAAGAACATGGGTAAAAATGTAAGATTTACCAAGAGAGTTGTATACATTTTTAACAATAGCCACTGAAAACGAATTGAGGGTTCGAAAGGGTGCATTTTACGACCCCCAACGGGTGCATTTTGCACGCCCTCGGAAAAATAAAAATATTACCACACGTCACACGGCCTCCAACAACGAGTAACGGGCAGGAGACGCAGTAAGTCTGAAAATTTGGAAACACTCACGGTAGCCAACCGTTCGGCCAAGATAAAGCCGTTTCCACCGAACGGTCACCATCCATCAAATCATCGGGGATCCTTCAGTGCTGTGGGGCTGTGTATCCTCACTGTTCGGACGGTGCGCGATACAGGGGCGCCGACCTGCGTATATTTCCAAGCCCGGCCTTGAGAGCGGGCCTGGGCTGGGTGTCATTTTTGACCGATTTCCCGATTTTGGGGGTGAAAACTTACAACAACCGAAATGAAGAAGACAATTTGAGAAACACGTGGTATTTTTTTTGTTATTTTTAGAAACAAGTTTCAGACACTTTTTAAGCCAAATGAAAATAGGGGGACGAAAAAGACCCATTTTTGACCAATTTCCAAAACTTTTGGGACAAAATTTTCGAAAGCGAAATAAAGATCACTCTTTGCAAAACATGTGGTAAAAATTGCAGATTTTAGAAAGAGGTTTTAGACACGTTTTAGGCCCATTAAAAATGAGGGTGTACAAGGGTGCATTTTACACCAAAACGGGTGCATTTTTCACCCCACGTGGATGCAATAATAAATAAAAATAGGTTAGAGTGAGACGCATGCTCCCTGAAAATTTCAGATTGCTGCTGCAAACCGTTTGGCAGGGACAGGCGGATAAAAAAAATGCGGACAGACAAACAGACAGACAGACAGACAGACAAACAGACAGACAAACACATGGCCAGCTACTTTTCCGAGCGATGCCCAAGTGGAAATCTTCGAAACTCAGAACGGCGTAATTTATTCGAAAAGAGCACTGCAAGGACTGCTTCTAGTCGTTTTCACGAAGGATTTATTCACCGGGAATATCGTCATCGGTTGAGGTGATGAAGTGGACCAGGGACTGTCATGGGCTGGGTGCACCCGTGCACCCACTCAATTCTTCCGATTGTCTGGGTTGGGTATGCATTTTTTGACTTTGCATGGGTACTGGGTGGGCATGGGTTTGACAATTTTAGAACAATGTCGCCAAGCGTTCTTTTTTACTTGACAACCAGATGTTTAACCAGGTGAATATGATGTTTAAAAGATATAAGACACTTAAACAATAGACTTTGGCAATTATATGACAACAATAAATCGTGGTAAGTAATAGAGCAGCAATATTTTTTAATCATTTCTGATCGTAAGTCTGATCCAATATGATAATGTTGACCGCAAAGTGTCCGATGTGTCCAAATCAACAGCAACACACAGGTGCCTTAAATAATTTATCGTTAATAGTATGAAAGTCAACATGCTAGGANTACTAAGTTTCATGTTCGTAGCTCTTATGGCAGCCGAGATCTGAAGGGGGGGGGCCGAATGAGCCCCCCTGACAGATTCGTATACTTTTCATCCCTCCAGGAATAGGGGATATAATTTTTTGATTACAAAAAATCAATTTTGAGACGGCTCTCTGAAAGATCAATCGGTTATATACCGACATCTGTTTTCGCTAATACTTTGCAACAAAACACAACTCTCCAGGATCGATTACCATTGCGAAGATTTTGGGTTAAAACGGCCGAACAAGTCCCACTAAATACTATCCTCGACCCCCTCCTCTTAATATATTTTCGAAAAAGCCCATCTTTCGATGCGCAATGAAATGTTAAGAAAAGTGAGCAAGTTTAAAGATTTTAGGTTGAATGTTGAATGTACGCGAAAAACTTCAGGAAGGGGCCGATTTGCCCCTCCCCGACAGCAATAGGGTTACAAGGTTATGTCTTTATGGATAAGGTCGGGGACGAAATATTTTTTTTATAATGAAGTACTTTGAGGCAAATGCCAGTAAAGAGCATTACTATGTCATTCCTGAGAAAAATTACATGCCATCATGTTCTGAAATACTGATCGTCAAAATCCATCAGATGTAGTCTCACTTAATCATCATCACGGTCTGCTGAATACACAACTCACCAGCACCTGTTACTGGGGACTGCAGCGTCCACACAACACACCAGCACCTGAATGTTACTGTTACTGGAGACTGCAGCGTCCACAAAACACACCAGCACCTGCTCCAGGGGAGACTGCAGCGTCCACACAACACACCAGCACCTGTTACTGAGACTACAGCGTCCACACAACAAGCCACGCACTGTTTATGGGACTGCAGCGTCCCACGACCACACACCACCCACTGTTAATCTGGAGACTGCAGCGTCCAACAAACAACCAGCACCGTTACTGGAGACTTAACAGCGTCCCACACAACTAACACCAGCGCTTTGTTGCTGGAGACTACAGCGTCCACACAACACCCAACGCCTGTTACTGGAACTACAAGCATCCACACAACAACACCAGCACAATTGTACTTGAAGACTACAAAGCGTCCCAAAGCACACCAGCACTTGTTACTGGAGACTAAGCGTCATACAACACACCAGCCTGTTACTGGAGACAACAGCCTCCCACACAACACACCAGCACCTGTTTACGGAGACTGCAGCGTCCACACAACTCACTCAGCACTTGTTTACTGGCAGACTGCAAGCGTCCACACAACACACCACACTGTTTACGGAGACTGAAGCGGTTCCATCACAACACATACCAGCACTGGTATACTGGAGCTGAAGCGTCCACACAACACACCAGCATCTGTTACTGGAGACTGCAGCGTCCACACAACACACCATTCCGGCCTCACAGGAGACTTGCAGTGGGTGGCAAACGAGCACTTAGCAACATCGAAAGCGAACGGGTCCGGGGCGGAAAAGGAGGCCTGGTCGGGCTTCCTCCTTCTGTTATATTTCGGGGCAGGTGTTGGGATTTCGCAACACCTTCCCCGAGACCGTATAAACAACCGCGTAGGGTTAAGGTTATAATATCTGCGAAAGTGGCGAGGTTAATATTGTAAGAGGGAAATCGCCCAGGGGCAAGGAAGCTTACCCGTCAAGGAGAGTCCTTTGTCAAACACTATTTATGTAATTATTTTGGAATTTTTCAACATGTCTATGACCGCTGTCTCACCTCTGGTCTGTTGTGTTCCAGATCGCTGGCAGCGCTGAGGCGGGCCGTGCTGTTTGTGGCGAGCATTTCCCTGGTGCGGACAGGAATCAGGATGATGGGGAGGAGTGGTTCCGCTCGCACATTCAGGAGTTGATCGTGCTCGTTAGCAGAAGACACGTGCAGGCAATCGGAGAAAGCTGAACTGGCGACAGCGTCAGGAGCTTGGACGAACTGGATCATCGTTCCAGCAGACACGAGACGAGCAGGAGCGGTGCCGGTCAGAGGTGCAGGAGTGGTTCCAGCTGGAGAGGCGACACCAGCTGGAGCAGAACGGACAGTCAGAAACCCGAGGTTTGTGTGATTGAGGCATAGGATCTAAGGGTTTGAACGCATAGTTTATCCTATGCCCTGGGAAGAGGGGAGCATGGCGATCAATTCTTCCCATCTTCTGGATTGAAAGTATTGTTTTTCATGGGTGCCCCAACCCCAAGCTGAGTCCAGCTGAGCCAATTAACACCAAGACCTAGACCGGACACATTCAAATTAATAATATTGAGGCATATGCCCGGTCAGGCCCATTCAGATTAGGCATATGTTTTTTCTCGCAAAAGTGAAACCATTATCCAAAGAAATTACTTGCAAACCATTAACAATAAATAATATCACGCACCTATGTGTTGCTGTGGATTTCTGCTCACCAAACACTTTTCGGTCAACATTCTCATATTAAAATCAGACTTTGGATCGGACATTGTTTCGTTAAATTTTACACCACTATTACTTACCATGATGTATTGTTCTCATATATTTGCCAAAGCTGGTTGATGAAGTGTCCTATATCATTTAGTACTATATTTAACTGGATAAACATCTGTTTGTCAAGAACAAAAGAACGTTAAGCGACATTACTAAAAAATTGTCATACCCTTACATGGGTGGAGCTTTTAATAAGACGTTGGTGGGGTATAATATCATATTGACTTAATGTTTTATATGGTTAAGGTGAAAAATGACCTTTTAACGTCAGGAAACCACTAAACCTGATATTTGTGCATGGTTAAAGGGAAAAATGACTATTTCTATTCAAGGAAACCTTCAAATCTGACAAAAATTGATGGGGCCAAACTCAAAGTTGGTGGGGCAGTTGCCCCACCATCTGAATAAGAAACTCCACCAGTGACCCTTGCCCGCCCAGTACCCATGCAAAGCAAACAAATGCTAACCCACCACAAAAATCGGAATTATTGAGAGGGCACCATGGTTGTAACTTTAACCCTATTACTGTCGGGGGAGGGGGGGGGTCGAATCGTCCCCCCTTGGGGTTTTTCGCGTCGGGTCATTCTAACTCAACTCGAATCTTCAAACTTGCTGGCTTTTTCCTAACATTTCATTGCGCATCGAATGGTGTACTTTTTTCCCAAATTGAGGTATTAGGAGGGGGTCCAAAGGACAGTTTTTAAGGGGGGGCGTGTTCGGCCGTTTTGACACAAAATCTTGTGCATGGTTAAGCACTCATGGGAGAGTTGTGTGTTGAAGAGAAGTGTTATCAAAAACAGACATCGGTAGAGAATTGATTTTTTTTCAGATGGCTACCTCGAAATTTCACAATTTTGAATTTTGAAATCATTTTTTTTTACATTTTTTTTTTTAAATTATGCAGTTTTTCAAGACGTTTTAGAAAAACCGGAATGTATGTGATAGAAAACATTCCAAATAATATGTGTTAAAAGTTTCAGGGTGATATCTAAATATTTGATGAACTGATGACAGGTAAAATGCTAACCTTCCAATATTAGTATATGGTGACAAATGAAAAACGAGGGTTTAATACATTGCATCAATCCAATTATTTCAGTATCATGTCATCTTAGGCCTTCTTGATGAAAAGGATGATTTTTTTAGTCAGTGACCTTTTGAAAGGTCATTCAAGGTCACCAACACCTTTGTATCAATAACTCGTGGACAAAGAACATCATAGAGTCCTCACAAATGTTCTCAAATGTTTTGTCTCGTCAATGCGCGGTCTTTTGATAATGCATTTTGACCGACTTACCCGTCACCCCTTGACCTTGGACCTTGACCCGGGTCAAATTTTCAAATTTGACCAAAGTTGATATAATTCGAACCGCAATGACGAGAGAAACCAAGAATGGTACCAAAATAAGTGCCTGGTATTTTTACATAAAAAGTTTATTAACGACAACCTTTGCTGAAAATCAGGTTTTTTAACATTTGTTGACCTCTACAGTCCAAACCATTGACCTGAGGTCATTTCTGATGCCTTACGGGTGAAAGACAATTAAACCCGTTTTACAGTGTTTTTTTTTTTCTCGGATTCCTCCTAGCTGCCTTAGTTTTCGAGATAATGGCAAGGTTTCGTAAAAATATCATGTTTTGACAAAAATACTTTTTGATGACGTCATTTGACCTTGAAGATAATAACCCACGGTCACCAAAATTTGACAAAATAAAGTTAATTGTCGACCTTAGTTACACACCAAGTTTCAAGTTTCTAGCTTATATGGCAGCGGATATCTGATGTGGTGGCCGAATAAGCCCACCCCCCGACAGATTCGTATACTTTTCATCCCTCCAGGAATAGGGTTAATGCAAATTTGGGTTGTAGGCTGTAGCTACAACCCCATTCATTTTAGGATTTAACATTACGCCTATCATACGTGATGTGATACAAATGGGGCTCTAACCACTAGGCACTACGTGCAGCCCCAGTGATTTTCACAATGTAACGCTTCTGTTTGGCATCCATGAGCGCACGCGATCCATGACAATCAATTTGTGAACGTTTTTATTTCAGGTTTTCTCAGGTCAGATCATCAGGCCACGTCAAGTGACCTTACCTACACAAATGTTTGTAAGTGCCAAATCCACAAGCCACAGTATTCGTCTGCAAAACTTGAAACATGCAGTGTTTTATTTGATCTTAAGTTCCTGACATTCGTTAATTTCAGATATGTTCATGAGGAACTTAATATCAGGTCAATTCCTTGACCTCCCATTATACAAAGAAAGACAAATCAAATATTAAAATGCTTACTCTTCAGAGAATATGTATTGCATCGGGTCAACTATTTCAGAATCATGTTATTTTAGCTTGTTCTTGATTACCTAGGAGCAATTTGTGTTCTATTTCCTGTGCAAGGTCATATGACTTTATGTGAGGTCATCAGGAATGCTTCGCTAGTAACTCTTGATATAATATATATAGTGACATGCAGATAAAATCACTGTGTTTGACTCATCAAGTCGCGTCGCCCAATTTGCAAAATAACCAGGTGCACCGGAACCTTCAGAAAGCTTGGGAGCCGTAGGTATTTTAAAGTCGATTATTTCCATGCAAAGCAATAGGGGCGAAATGTTAAAAATCGGAAATGTTGGGGGTGGGCTGTCCCCCACCCTGCTCTATCCTGCTCCTGGCGTCATGAAAATAACCTACCTGGTCATTAAATGGGTCTTGACCTGTTGATCAATTTTCGGTGTTGACCCAAACAGTTTTACAAATGATGTTGCAAAAGTGCATTGATGAGACCAAAACGATTGTGTTCAAATTGACTATCTTTATTTTTAAAATTGAACGTTTTTATTGATTTTTTCTTTAAACAGACTTTTTGACAATTGATTGTCTTTAAAGCCTTAACTGTTTTCCTAAGCTAAAACTCTTCCACCTCCCGTCTACCCCCCCCCCTCCGGCACGACGCAAATACAATTCAGTGTGAATGCTGGTTGAGATAAAATTTAACTGATAATATTACGTTAATCCTCGCCTTACGGGGAGGGGGCCTGACAGCCCCCCCTTGAGGTTTTTATTAAATAACTTCTTACGCATGGCGCACATATTTCTGAAATTTTTAGTAGCTGAGTTTACAACAATTTTACGTAATCCGTAAAAATATGCTTTCCAATATTGGTCGATAATTGTTTTTGAAGATTGAATGACGTGTTGATGACGTCATGTTCGTAAAAAACGTCTAAATATTGTAACCAATCATAGAAAATAGGAGTATTGCAACAAAGAAAAAAACAAAAATCATCAATGCGTCAAATGTTATTTTGTCTTTCAAATGAAATCGGAACATTAAATTATTTTGTTTTTTGACCCCCAAAAAAGTCAAAAAACTGAGTTTTGCGCCAATTTCCCCAACAAAATGAAATTTCAAAGATAACTTAAAAACCGGAATATTTTGTGAGATAACGATGTTTGGACGATAACCAAACCCCAAATTTCAAAGTAATATCTCAATTTTTGACTTGAGATGGCTTTCCTAGTGAAATAAATGATGACGTCATTTTTCAAAAATTTAACATTTTTTACTTTGTTTGGACCAGATGTGATCAAAAACATAACACTTTTCGGTAATCAGGAGAAAAAACTGGTCTCGGAAACATTTCGTTTTTATTTACCATTTAACACTTCTAATTTTTGAGGTTTATCTGACCGTTTTTTCCGGACGTGACGAGTCGAGTTGCTAATGTTCTCGCCCATTAGCAATTTTTCGTTTCTTGGTGGCGACTTTCGTTCCTGGAGTTAATAAATAATCAAGACATAAAAGTCGATAAACTTTTCAGATAGCTAATTCAAACGACCAACATTGACGCTAACCAAATCATTTTATAATTTATAACTTTAACAGTTACGATCGGACAGAACAAAAACCGTTTATTTTTGGACGTGGGGTCAATTTAGGTTATTCACTTGACCTGGAAGGTCACCCGATGACCTGAAACCAAAAACATGATACACCATGATTCCTTGCATGACAGGCACACGCTGGTTTTACGGACGGTGCTCTATCTTGCGCTTATTTTTTGGAAGTTAGCCAGGGGGGCCTTTGTCTAGGCCCTCCCCCCGTACGGCGAAGGTGAGAAACGGTCCCCGGTAAGTTCGCAGGGTTAATATTAGCCATCACCCATCCGGGGGGTCCTTAAAGCGACCCCTGAATTTTGTTTGCATAAAACTGTTACAAATGTGTGTGAACTTGCTGACATTTTGGTAACTTATTCTTAAACAATTATACGTTTGATTTTAAAACTTTATTTTAATCTGTCTAGACGTTTATGCAAATACGATGTTTAAGTGACAACATGCACGCTGAAAAATGATAATATTATCACAATTGTAGAAAATAGAGTATTGTAGCAAATGGAAAATAATAACACGTCAATCATATCAAATAACTTTGTCTTTTAAAATAAATTGTTAAATTTTCATTTTTTTTTGTTCTTTGACAGACCCCTCAAACAAAAGGACACTATAAAATCAAAATTTAAGTTTTTAAAAGATGGAATATATGTGAGAGAACTAAGTAAGAAAAATACTCAACAACATTTCAAAACAATATCTCTAATTTGGACGAAGTAAGATCTCTAAGTATAAGAAACTCAGGTCATTTTTTAAATTCACCTTTTGGGCCCTTTTTACCAGATACAAACAAGTAAATACTGTTTGTATTGCTTATTAAAAAACTGGTCTAGAAAAAAATGAAATTTGTATTACAATTATTTAATTTCTAGTTTGGTGAGGTGTCTCTTGTGGCTATTGTGGACGTATCGGGTCGAGGTTTACTAATGCTAATCGGGCAAAAACATCGTCTATTGGGTTTACGATTTCCGTAAACAAAGGGAGGTCAAACCCCATCAACCCAGACATAAATCGTATATGGCCAGATTAGCTAATTTAACGGCCAACAATTTTGATGTTACCAATTCATTGTATTTCATAACTTTTAATTATGACGAAGACAGATTAAAAAAAATCGTTATTTTTTTGGTTCGATTTTTTGGTCATGCACTTGCCCTGGAAGGTCACACGTTGACCTGAAACCTAAAAATGAGATACCGTTATGAGAAAAACTCCCCTGTTGAGCTGACATTTTAGAAAAGGTCCGAAAATAATATGAGTGTATCTTTATTCGTTTGAGACGAGGAGAGGGAAAAACTTAAGGGGGCGTTTTACCCCCAACCCCCAACGACACCAAAAGGGATAACCCTCGCCTTACGGGAGTTATTTCGTTTTCACCCTACGTGGGTCCTTAAAATACCACTGCTTACTTTTAAACCAAGCAACATTGAGCAACGCGGTAAAAAAACAGGGTGTTGCCTGTCATGTGAAGAATATAACGGTATCTCATTTTTGACCAAAGACCAAAGTTAAAACATTTTTTACCGGCGAAACGACGGTGGTCGGATTTCCGCCCCACTTAGTTATTTTTCAGAAGTAGCGGGAAAACAGCGTCGTGCAGTGCCGCCAAATTTTTGCACAACTATATGGGCATTCATTACCCACACTTTGTTTAAGTTGTTACTTCCAAACTTAAAACGTCACGTCGTCAGGTGGCATAAAATAACCTGACCTTTAAGTTACTTTTCTGAAAGATTGGCATGCCAAAGCCACAGTAATAAATTAAATGGTTTGAAACTCACAGTGGGTTTAATAAAAAGCATGTGTATCTACAGTATTATATCTCGTATGTTGTATATCGCGTTTTTTATTCAATTACGATGTTAACAAAGCTACTTTTGCCAGTGTGTATAAATAAGTGTAATATTCAAAAATCGAACAAATATTGGACAATTTTGGCTTCAACCATAATTAGCCAATTTTGTGACAACCAAAGAGCAGCGTCACAAAATGTGTCGATTTGGGTGGGAGATGACGCCCGGCTGTGAATAATTTTCCACTCTCGTTCTCCATTTTAGGAATTAATTTTCCACTTCCAAATTATGAATCGTAATATTGATTCCCATATCAATAAATATTGACTACAAATACATGATTTCAATGAAAACCACTGATTTTCATATTCAAAGCAGTAATCAATATCGTACCATAACCATTGAGCGCCACATAACCATTGAGTTGAGACCACCTTAAGCCCAAATCATCATCATCATCATCATCATCATCAATGAAAACCACTGCTTTTCATATTCAAAACAGTAATCAATTTCGTACTATTTGCTACATCATTCTTCACTCTCATGGTCTTTTAGGGCTCAAATTTTCCACTCTGACACCCAAGCCAAAAATGGAATCTTAGGGACACTGGCGGCAAAATAGCCTCCTGTTTGGTTATTGGCATGTTGTTGTCTGGAGATTGCGGAAAATTTGACATCACTATCGGTGACCTGAGGTCATGTCAATTTCGTGTCCTCCCATTATAAGTAAATAGCAGAAAATTGGAATGTGTACCACTCGAATAAACCGAACTAAATATGGTTAGTCTTGACCAATATCAGTTTTTTTAGCTAAGTAGAAGAATGCATGTTGTAATGTTCTTCCGTGATATCTTTGAGGTAAACACTATGTGCCTCCAGGGCACATGGTTTTTGTACAATCACTAATCTTCTACGCGAGGCAGTGCGTCAGGGTTCTCGCAATTATATTTCTCTTTTCGATTGTCATCAAGCGATATAAAATTTGACTTTACTTTTGTATGACCTCAGGTCAGCTCAGGTCGCTTAAAAATGGCCTAGCTAGGCAATCCGATATATAGCTCGAAACGTCGTTACAAGATAAGCACAATGATTACAAAAGCGTGGCTATTAAACATAAAATAGTAATTAGGGAAAAAATATTTCCGTGAAATAAAGCATTCTGACATTTGCTGACCTCTGGAGCCTTAATTAATGACCTTATCTTCAACTAGAGCACATGATGTAAAAACAGTTTTCGAGGGCGTTTCACTGCCTTTTACGGATTTGTACTAGCTGGTTTACTAGTTGGCTCAGATCCCCGTTGGGGCGCGGGTTTGATATCGGAATGTAGTTCAAGCTCCAATAAATCGAATGCTGCTTTCCGCAAGAAAATCAGCTGAACAGGCTTCTGAGATATAAAGGGACGAAGAGTCCCCCGTTCGAATCGTATGTTGTTAGCACGTCAGGAATAGGGTTAAACAATATATCAACTTAATAGTTTTGTAATATACCTTGATAGACTCAAAGTTCACAATCACAGTTATCTGATATTAAATTAAATTAATTAAAATTGAGTTTAGGTGTTGTTTCAGTTTATGGGCATACAAACACAATGCCCTAATTATATCATTTTTTTATATCATCCACTTCAGATGGTTGGCCTCCCTTGCCTGTTGTGTTACAGGCTCGCCGCAGTGTGACGATCGTGGCGAGGTCAGTGGCGAGCAAGTGGCGCGGGCGCGCAGCAGGACTGCCAGGATGAGGAGGAGTGGCTCCTCTCAAACATTTACGGAGGGAGGAAGAGGGAGAGCGACTCCGCTCCACACATACGGGAGTTGGATCGGACTTAGATGGACACACGACCTTGCGAATCGTGAACGAGCTGGAGCGGCGACAACGTCAGGAACGGGACGAACTGGAGCAGCGTCAGTCATTTCAGCTTGAATGGTGTCAAATGGAGCGGCAATATCAGCAGGAACGACGCGATCAGCCAGAAAGCCAAGGTTGGTATGGTTTAGGTACGGGATGGTATGGTTTAGGTTAGGTATGGTTTAGGTA
>VOPJ01002085.1:0-13765 GCA_014673585.1 Semibalanus balanoides
CTCGGGCCTCTCTCAGCCCGCTTGGCGCCCTCGGCCCCCTCCCCCTGTCGGTTTTTCTCGGTCCTCTGAACCGTGTCAGCCTCGACGCTGTCCACGCCGATTGTCACCAGACACTGTCACTCACCGCTCGCCGCCGAGATGTTGCCGAGAGGAAGAGAGTCGGTCGGCGCGGCTCTTTGTTTGCCGGCCGGAGTTCAAACAGCGCCTTTGTTGGGGTTGACAGGACGGCCCCCAGACGGCGACATTGACGTGTCGCATACCTCACGGCTTGACGCGTATGGCGAGGGCCGGATAATGGCAGAGGATGATTGTGAGGTGAGGTATGCAGGCCGCAGGGCGAGGAAATGTCATGATCGGTGACGTGTCGGGAATTTGATCCAGGTGGTGACGTGTGAAGTTGCGTCATGTTACCTTGAGATAGCGGCCAGTTATCAGTTATCCTCATCCCACCTCGGCGTCTCAGCGGCGGAATGGGTCGGGAAAAGGTGTGAAGCTGGTGCTTTCAGGTGTATCGCTGTGGTTCTCAGCTGGGTAAGGGTATGTTTGTCGCGCCTTTGTCTGTCACTGTCAAACAGGAATACCTGTTAATGGCACTGGCGGATCCAGGAGGGGGGGGGAGCATGAAGGACAAATGCCCCCCAAACCGCCTGAAATCGGCGCAAATTTGTACATTTCCTGATTTAGAAGGACATCTACGATTTTTTTTACAAGGGACAGTTTATTTTAAAACGTTAGCAATGCATAAGGGAGCGAAATCCGACAATTTTCATTTTTATTTTGTGAAACTGTTTTGGGGTGATGCCCCCAAAACGCCCCATCTGTCGTTCTAGATCCGCCAGTGGTTCACGGCCTATTGTCATGAGGCTGTGCGTGACCAATCAGCCGTGTGATGGCGAAGCGTTATTACCTCCGTGGCCGTGAACTGGTGGTCCGATTGCTAGGTAACATCACCGACCTTTGTCCGCCGTCATCCGTCCGTTCCGCTGCGTGGCCACTATCTCTGGCACCTTCCTTCAACGACACGGCTGAACACATCCCTTCCTGCGAACGACACGCCTGAAAACAGACCCTAAAGATACCCCTGAGATCCTGAGAGACCCGATCCTCAAGCCTGGCAGCAAGGGCGTCACCACGGCTTCAGAGTTACTAGGGGCATATGTCAAATAAGTGGCGACAAATCCAGGTGCACGTGTACTCTAACATGGGAGCCTATTGGGGATGGCTGAAAATTACTAGGGACAATGTCCCTAGTGTCCCCAGTGGTGGCGACGCCCATGCCCGGCAGAGACAGAGAGGATGATTTTCAATTAACGACACCTGATAACAGCCCCTCATGTCACCGACAGGGATCGGCCGGAAGGTGATAGCGGACTAACGAGATCTGACAACAGTGCCGACCCCAGGACAGGGGATCGCTCGATCAATGGCAGACCCCCCCCTCCCCCTCTGACGGGGGCCGGTGGGAACGTGTTTGTCCAATAGCTGTCCCATGGCCACTGGGGAGGGTTCGATGGCGTTGTTGTACCGGGTAGGCGTGTGGGTGTGCTACGACGGTCTTGGATATTTTCCACAAATGTCTCTTTTTTGTCTTGGCCAGACGCGGCCTTGATTTTTTTGCAGACCGTTTTGTGATTGTGTATAATGCTAATGGACCAGAATGGATACGGACCATGCCTCTGAATATGTATGTTTAGGTTGACAGGATGACAAATTATCTGGAGCCGACAGAGATACGCTATTTGTGACTCGCTCGGAGCCCTCGACAGATCTAGGACGAAACCGTACCTCTTACTTCTATAGGTACTTCATTCAACGCCGTTTTACTACTTGGTTTTAAAGCCGTTTACAGCAGGCTCTTTGTTCCCATTGTCCGTTAAACTCGCTGTTTACTCTTCAGAGCTGTCCTCCAAACTGCGATAGATTGTCTCCGGGTCCCTTCAGCCCGGAGATGCTGTCCCAAGTCTCTGCCCTCGTCTCCACCGGCGTCTCTACCGGCGTTCCCACCGGCGTCCTCTCCGGCGTCTCCACCGGCGTCCCCACCGGCGTCTCCACCGGCGTCCTCTCCGGCGCTCCCACCGGCGTTCCCACCGTCATCCTCACCGGCGTCCCCACCGGCGTCCACCTTGTTTACCGGTGAGCAGCGTGCTGGTGTGTGACCGGTGGGGTTCCAACGGTAGCCTCAACGTGTTCGGAATGCTCGAAGCTCCCTTGCGAGATCGGCCACGAGCGGGCCGGGGCCTGCTGGTCCCGCTCTGCAGATCTGCGGGCTTTGTATGTTGTGCGTCTGTGCGTCTCCCCTGCGTGGGTTGGCCCGGTGGCGCGTGGGTCGAAGGACAGCTGCACGCACTGCTGAGGCACTGCTGAGCGCCAGCGATTGACACGTGCTGGCCCGATCAGGCGGCCGTGCAGGGGTGCCCGACCTGCTGCCGAACCGGTGCGGCACGCCGGCGCCAGCTTCTGTTACACAGATCGACTGAGGGCCTGGCGTAAACGGGACGGGGTTCGGAGCCCCCTGGCGGCGGCGGCCGCTCAGCTGTTCCTCCGAGCTCCGTGCGGTGCGGCCGGCTGCTGGCCCAGCCGTGGCCGCCCGGCCGACAGTTGACTGCATCGGACGGTGGGCGGCGGGCGTCGGGCGCGTGGTGTGCGGAGCGGTCGGTTGTAAGCTCGGTGAGGTCGCGAGCGTCGCAGTGTCGCTGAAAGGGCAGCGGTGACAGGCGGCGACGGGAGACAACTGCGAGACGACAGAGTGGTACGGCCGATCGAGCCGGAATCGCAGCGTAGCTAGCGGAAAGGAGAGAGAAACACAAGATAAACAATATCAGAAAGGAGCAGAACTCGCACAGGAGAAGCATAGCAGGCACAGGAGAGTCCATCACACTCGGAATAACACGGGAGCAGAGCGGATAGGAGCTGCCAGAAGCGTCCATCGCACTCAGCAGCCATGAAGGAGGGCTGGTATGGCAGTCTGAAGCGGATACGGAAGGGGAAGAAGACGCGGAAGGAGCCGCCGCCGTCACCACCTCTGACTGACCTTGACACGGGTCAAGGTCAGCTGGGGTCAGGCGGTGGTGGGAGCCGGCTCTCGACCCTGCGAGCATGTCGCTCCGAGATGGATCTCAGTATTCGCCAGGTGTGTGTCGGGATGGGGCCAGTCGGGATGGGGCCAGTCGGGACGGGGCCAGTCGGGATGGGGCCAGTCGGGATGGGGCCAGTCGAGATCGGTAACACAGTCAGGGAGGATAGTTAAGATAAGCGGGTTGATTTTGCGTTGTTGGCTTACGATCCGGACCAGGTGTTATCAGGTGGGACTCGCAGCGTGTGATTAGCAATGTATGTGTACCCGTGGTCGGTTAGGACAGTTCATTGTGACAGCTGCGTTGTACGCATGTCTGAATATGGCCCAGATCATTGTTGGTCTATCGCTAGACGGGTAAGCCTGTGGTCGGCTATGGAGCCTGTGCAGCCTGTGGTCGGCTATGGATCCTGTTCAGCCTATGGTCGGCTATTGAGCCTGTGCAGCCTGTGGTCGGCTATGGAGCCTGTTCAGCCTATGGTCGGCTATTGAGCCTGTGCAGCCTGTGGTCGGCTATGGAGCCTGTTCAGCCTATGGTCGGCTATGAAGCCTGTGCAGCCTGTGGTCGGCTATGGAGCCTGTTCAGCCTGTGGTCGGCTATGGAGCCTGTGCAGCCTGTGGTCGGCTATGGAGCCTCCTCAGCCTGTGGTCGGCTATTGAGCCTCTCAGCCTGTGATCGACTATGGAGCCTCTCAGCCTGTGGTCGGCTATGGAGCCTGTCCAGCCTGTGGTCGGCTATGGAGCCTGTTCAGCCTGTGGTCGGCTATGGAGCCTGCGCAGCCTGTGGTCGGCTATGGAGCCTGTCCAGCCTGTGGTCGACTATGGAGCCTCCTCAGCCTGTGGTCGGCTATGGAGCCTGTTCAGCCTGTGGTCGACTATGGAGCCTGTTCAGCCTGTGGTCGGCTATGGAGCCTGTGCAGCCTGTGGAGCTGGATACCGTGCGGCGGGCGGATCTGGTGCGTGACGACCGCAGGCAATGCCGCTCTCACGGACACTGGGTCAGTCACGTGACTCGGCAGAGGCTCTCAGGCTGCAGTCACGTGACCCATCTCAGTCTCCCAGGCTGTGGGCAGTGTCGGTCACGTGACCCATCTCAGTCTCCCAGGCTTTGACCTAGGTCCGTCACGTGACCCATCTCAGTCTCCCAGGCTGTGGTCTGTGTCGGTCACGTGACCCATCTCAGTCTCCCAGGCTGTGGCCTGTGTCGGTCACGTGACCCATCTCAGTCTCACAGGCTTTGACCTAGGTTCGTCACGTGACCGGGCCCAGTTTCCCAGGCTGGCTGAGTGCTCTGCTTAGCCCCATTCCCCGGTTCACCATCTCCCAGTCTGCCAGGTGGTTGGCAGCAGGTGGCGCCGTCTCGGATACTTCTCTGTGCCGGGTCTGGGCTGGTCTGGTCTGGTCTGGTCTGGGCTGGTCTGGGCTGGTCTGGGCTGGTCTGGGCTGGTCTGGGCTGGTCTGGGCTGGTCTGGTCTGGGCTGGGCTGGGCTGGGCTGGGCTGGGCTGGGCTGGGCTGGTCTGGTCTGGTCTGGGCTGGTCTGGGCTGGTCTGGGCTGGTCTGGGCTGGTCTGGGCTGGGCTGGGCTGAGCTGAGCTGGGCTGGGCTGGTCTGGTCTGGTCTGGTCTGGTCTGGTCTGGGCTGGGCTGGGCTGGTCTGGATAAGTCACCTCATCAGGTCCGGGGAAATCTGATGAGCTGTTGCAGTCAGACTCGAGCCGCCCGGAGGCGGCGGCAGTGGCGATAACACGCGATCATGTTCGCCGAATGTTTGCATGACATGTCGCGCCTGCTCAATCGTCACCCCCCTCCGGGACACAGTCCCCCCTTCGGACGCGTGTCGACGTCTGTCCAGGATAGGGTGGTGACGATTGAGCGTCCGCTCGGGTCATGTCGCTCTGTCGCTACACATGCGGTGACAGGTCACGTCTAGTTGTATAACAAGTAGCCAGCATGGTTGCCCGCAGGTGGAATAAACCTATTCGGTTTTCTCGGAAGGCAGGGGTAAATAGTGGGTGAAGATTCATACCTCCTTCGCAGAATTTGGTTGCCCGCAGGTGGAATAAACCTATTTGGTTTTCTCGGAAGGCAGGGGTAAATAGTGGGTGAAGATTCATACCTCCTTCGCAGAAATAGATGATTAACTGTTTCACTTTGCTTGCTCAACACTTCTGGCTCTTCGTGAGTGTAGTAATCCGGGCGCCAGCACAATCTTGTATTCTTCAAGGGTGAACTGTCTTCCGCTTTCTATGTCTGGGTGTGCGGTATGGTCCGGATATGAAACGCCTTTGCTTTCATCGCTCGTGGACTTCACGTTTCTCTTTCTACCATCGTTATAGCTACTGTCTTTCGGACGTATTGGCTGATTGCCTCCGGGAAAGTTGACCGGATGTCGGTTCGTCATCCGCGCCAGACGGCTGGTTTTTACGTGCGCCGATTCGACCCAAACCGGTCCTGGCCGAGCGCACCGGCCGTCTGGCTGAGTCAATGATATCCAGCGGCTATACAGTGAATGTGCGGTTAACTGCGTGTCGGGCTGGTGTTGGTGCCTGCCTTCCGTTACCTACTTGAGGTGGAACGGGCCGACAGCAACGGTGGCCTGCAAATCGTCGGCGTGTTGCTGATGCATGCTATAAGCAGAGCACAGACCGAGGGATGTTTCGGTAAAAGTGTTCGGGTGGCGGTCTTCGGCGACTTTTGACTTAAAATGTCACGTCGTCGTCGTCCATTTCTCAATTCATGTGCGTAACTTTAAAGTTGCCAACTTCTGTGACACGCTGCAGCCAATATGTCATCTCTGACCGAATCCGTCGCCGCTGACGTTACTCTAGCCCGGGGGCTGACCGTGGGCCCGTGGACTAACAAGTGACCACTGACCATGCTGGTGTTTTAACCTGCATGGTCCGTGATCTAACCGACCTGCAGCGGAATAACTCATTCACATCACACACGTGACCTATACTAAACCTGGGTGGTAAACCGATCTCTCTAGAGAGTCGGCTTGTGGCTTCCAGTGCTGCCTGGCTCCAGGGACCACCCGGGGCTTCCCTGCTGCCTGGCCAGACGCTGTATCTGGAGGAGTTCCTGAGGATGCCTCCGTGAACTGGCTGGTACACAGATAGTTCCCATATCACGTCACCATCCGCCTCCACCGTCGCCAGACGCTGGGGGCTGCGTTAGGCCCGCTTGTGCCGTTGACACACCCTGAGCTCCCGTCTGGACTAACCTCCTGGCCGTGTTAAGGCCAGGTTTGTGCAAACATTTGAACAAATGGCTGTCATCTTGGTCAGCAACATGCTGGTCTTGTGGGCAGACGCACCATTCCAACCCTTCACACCGAGCCCATTTTTCCGATGAACTGGGGCTGGCTCGTCTCTGTGTGGTTCTGCTTCCTCTCATGTCCTTCCCTTCCTTGTGGAAGGGTCTGGTGAGGTAGCCTGTCAGGTATGTTGACCAGGTGAGCCGTCTGGACGGCCCTGGGTTCCTGTCTGGACATGATCGGTGTGCGCTGTGCTGTGACGACGGGCCGCTTCGGGTCTGTGCCCCCCCGCTCCTGTCTGGACATGATTGTACGCTGTGCTGTGACGGGCCACCTCGGGTCTGTACCCCCCGCTCGTGCAGTAGATGCACCCCGAGTCCCTGGGCTCCTGACTCGAAATGCCCAGCGTCAGCACGCCTTGCCGTGATGATTCGCTCCTGACATGATCAGCGTGTTCGTCAAGACATGCTCAGCGTGCACCGTGAGGAGGATATAATCACTGTGTACCGTGCTGTGATGGGTCGGCGCCGTGTTGTGACGGCCGGCCGACAGCTGTTGTCTGGTTCGAACGTGATGCGACGGCAGGGAGCGGCGGCCCCGGCTATCTGCTGGTGCTGCCTCAGGCTGACAGCTCGGCGGACTCGGTCCAGGACAGCAGGGAGCGGCCCGGCTATCTGCTGCTGCTGCCTCAGGCTGACGGGCTCGGCCGACCCGGTCCAGGGTCGGTGAGATAGGTTTAGCGGCCGTTCACCCGCTCTCAGACACGGTGGCAGTCTGAAGGCTGATTGTCAGTGTTGTGTTGGTTTGGACAGCCCTGAATCGAGGTCACTCCAGAAAAGATCAACAAGTTTGTTTCGTCCGAGGAATCTCAGAATGTCTGACAAATAAAAATATGTCAGATTTGCTGTCTATTTGCCAGTACTGTCTGCTCTTCTGTCCGTCTGTCCGTCTGTCACGTTGTCCGTCTTGATCCGTCTATGTCCGTCTGATCCAGATCTGATCCGTGCTGTCCGTCTATGTTCCGATCTGTCTTCGAGTCTGTCCGTACTGTACGCGTACTAGGCAGCTGACTGGTGACCGCCTGGTTTACCGTTTGTCTGATGCCTGTCGGTTGGAGACATACCAGACGGCGTGTCTTCGTCCGTGTTTCTCATGTAGGGCATGTATTGACGATAGAGAACGTGACCCGGTCTCCAGCCAGCTCACAGTTACCGTGTCAGCAGGCAGAGCCGAACTACCGCTGCTGGTCAGATGTCAGGAAAATGTCCACACGTCTGTCGGCTATTTCAAATTTGTCGTGCAGAGTCCCAACTGCCTGCATTCTGGTGGTATTTGCAGATAGTTGATTGCTTTCCTTTGAGTCTGTGCCCTGTGGTCTACATGCAGTATTTGCGGTTATTTCATCGTCTCGATAGAGTTGAGGTTTACTCTGGCGGTGTTCGCTGTTTTCTGATTAGTGTCACTAGAACTCAGGTATACGATGGTGACATACGCAGTTATTCGATTGACTTCTGTAGAGAACGGGCAGGGTGCGAACTGGGCGAAAGCGGCGTGGGTCCAGAGAAATGGCGGTACACTCAGCCTGAGGCGGAGCTGCTGTGGCCGGTGGCTGTCGTCCTGTCCATGACGATGGGACTGTGTCGTCGCCGGCGATAGTGGCGGATGTGGCGGCGTGGGTCCGCCCCGCGCCGCCCGGCGTGTTGTTTTCGATGGTTGTCGCGCGCCACAAGTGCGTCGTGCGCTGCGCCACTGGCGACGGATTCAGGTCAGCCGGGGCCCGGGAGGACGCTCCTGGGTTGGGTTGTGGGCTGTTCCGGCCATCTACGTTCTACAGCTGGGATGGTACACGCCGCGCTTAGCAGCACATGCGTTTATTGGCGCGCTTAAACGCGACATTTCATCATACGAATTACGACGAGACATGTTTTTTTGCATTATGATATTCGAAGCATCTATCGACAGTATTTCGCCGATACCCTTTCTAGCTTAGCGAGTAGACACTTACTCGCGGGAATGTTATGTTACCATGGCCGGCAATCGGAAACAGATGGATGCATAATAGCGCATGCAGCAACGTGATGCCGTAACCTTAACTCCCTGGTACTGGTCAGCTTAGTCACATTGCGATGAGACATTCCTGTGGAATTCCCATACTCAACATTCCCGCTAAGCCTCTCAGCATTGCGCCACTGCTTGGCAAACAGGTCACGGCAGCGCGTCAGGGTCTCGCGCGCGCGGCCCGCCCTCCGCCGGCCACGTGGTCACTGGTCATACATGTACTCAGGACTCGGGACCTCGCTGGACTGAGAGGACCGTCCTCGGGACCTCGCTGGGCTGAGAGGACCGCACTCGGGACTTCGCTGGGCTGAAAGGACCGTGCTCGGGACCTCGCTGGGTCGAGAGCACACCGCGCGATCTGAGCCGGACATGCCTATCTGTTGGTGCCTCCCGCTGAACGCCGAGCTCCCCTGCTGCTACCCTCTGTTCTCCGATGTCGGTCCCGGTCACGGTGGAGACGGGGTCACATGGCGGAGGTCTGTTGCCTCTGCTGCCACTGGCGGATGTTATGGGTGGCCAGAGGGGCCGTGGTACCCCCAAAACGGTCAAAGTCACTCGAAAATTGACATATTTCCTGGTTTAAAAGCAAATATGAGATGCTTTTATCAAGAAAAGCATGTTTTAAATAAAGCTCTCGAAATCAACATAAAGCTGGTGGAAAGAATATCTGTGTCAAACAATGTTTTAAATAAACTATTAATGCCTAAGGAAGTGACGCCCCATTTTTTTTTTTATTTTATTAAGTATGCGAGATTTTGGATTTTTCCCTCCCCTAAACACACTTTTTCCGCTCTGGATCCACCCTTGGTTATTGGCACCTCCGCCGTCACCGCTGCTGGTGCGGGCTCTCCACGCGGTGACCCGGCGGCTTGGCTCGGCGGCGGCGCTGGCGCTGAAGGAGGAGGGGAGAGGAAGTATCGCGGGAATTCACGCATGAGTCACCAGTCGCTACCAGAGGTCGTGGCCGCCGGAAGTCGTGGGAGGCCGCGTGCTGTGCCCACTGAGGTGGTCCATGTGCAATGGGGTGCCTGGTGGCGCCTCGTGCCATGTGGTGGCGCCTCGGTGGTGCCTCGGTGGCGCCTCGCTATGTCGCCGAGTGGCTTCTTCCGAGTTGTATTCTTATCGGGCGGTCGATGAATCATAGGACGTATTTGTATTGGTCTTATTTGTATTTGTTACCGGTCAGGTCAACGTTGCCGACACCCAGTTCAACGCTCCTATACCAGAGACAGATTAAAAGCACAGGATATTGACACGCACCCATCGGTCGTATCAGGGAGTAGGGAGCAGATCCTCTATCGCGGCGCCACATGGTCTTATCCTGTATTTACTCTGTGCTGTGGCCCGCGGGGTTCTGTTGTTGACTGGCAGGGCTGTGTGGCGAGCCTGACGTGGCGTGGGTGGTACTTTAATGTAAGCTGGGGCTGTAGCTACAACCCCAATCATTTGGGAATTTAACATTACGCCTATGACGCAATGTGGTACAAATTGGGCTCTTTACAACTAAGTGATTTTCAAAACGTTACGCCCCTGCCTCCTAGCTGTGAGGCGAGGCTCGTCTGCCAGCCAGGGCGACCCCTTTGTCATCGCACGCGTACTGACCGGGGTCTGTCTGCTCTGTTTCAGCAACTCAAAGATGAGATCAGCGAGGTGGCGATGGACATGGAGTCGGTCGAGACGGGAGAGGACGGGTGAGTACTGAGTACTGAGTCCTGACTGCAGTGTGATATATCAGCGTGGTTATCGGCGAGGTGGTGTTACGCCGAAGAACGTTTGCTCGTGGTTACAAGCCAGATTTATATACCATTAGGAGTTGATAGGCTTAGTGCTGAGATCTGCAGGGGTTTATGGGTGTAAATCCGATTACGGCGAAATACTTATAATGATGTTTCATGTCGTGTTATCTTCGAGAAAGTCGAGAATCCCCTTTGTCATCTCTGCAACATACGGAATACCCTTGTCCCACCCTTCATCCCGTTCTCTCGTTCCAGTTCATCGCAGTCCACACTCACACGCTGATTAAAGGACATATTAGGCTTATCGTTTTCTGGCAAACCATATCTTTCTGTACGCTGGTGCCCTGCCTCGCCCCCGCCCTCGCCCCCGCCCCCGCCCCCGTCCCCGTCCCGTCCCGTCCTACTGTCGCCGTCCAGGACTAACATGCCGTGTCCAGGGACTCGCCATGTCCACCTGGCGTCAGAGAAAGCCACGCGGCGGAGATAGTCGGTCAGTACTGCTTGTCGCGACCGTGAAACGTCGGGCATCCGGTCGGCCAGCCGCTGCCAAACGGCCTTCGGTCGCTCGGTCTCCGTCTTGCGGCGTCTCATTCAAGGTTGGAGAGAGACCGCAACCGCGCCAATCCGCGCCACCTGCCGACACGCACCGCCACCTGCCGCGCCGCCCGCCGCCGCCGCGCGCCGCCGCCGCCGCCGCACGCCGGCGCCGCCGCCGACAACCACCGCCACCGTCACCGGCTTGCAACCGCCGCTGTAATCTGCCGCGGGCCGGGCCGCTGGACACACAGATGGTCAGCGTCTCAGACACACAGACACACAGACACACACACCTGCCGGAGAGACCGCGACAGGCCAGCTGCGAGCAGCCAGGCTCGCATTTGCATCATCGCCAAGGCTGCATTCGGCCCGGGCCGCCATTTACAGTGCCGGCTCGGGACGCTGCTATGCAGAGGGGGACGTTAGAGTGCCGGTTCGCGCCGCTGTTATGCAGAGGGGGACGTTGGCGGGGACGTGGCCGGGGACGTCGCCGGGCGGCGTGACGTCGGTGTGTTGTTGATGTGGTCTGCGGCTGCTGTGGTGGCGGGAAGTGATTGTGGACTGTGATGGTGTCGGAGTTGTCAGAGTTCGGTCATCCGCTGTGGACGGCTGCGTTTTGCTGGTGTCTGATGATGAAAAGGAGGGGCTGCTCGGCTGACGTCACTCGGTTTCGCGGTTAAGCCGACCTTTGTGTAATGTTAGAGCTATAAGCTCGTTCAAGACGGCCTCCGTATAATCCCATTTATCACAGTTGACCTTGGTGTATACCGATGAAGCGCGATTATGTAGCGGCTTCCTTTGTCTGTCTTCCCCTTAGTCTGTCCGACCTTGCTCTCACTCCTGTCTCTTCCTTTAGACTGGCCAACCTTGCTCTCACTCCTGTCTCTACCTTTAGACTGGCCAACCTTGCGCCTACTGTTGAATCGCGACTTCTATCTCTTTCCCTTGACTAGCCGACCTTCCTTCTGCCTACGTTGCGCCTACTGCACACGTCCAGTAGCCGCCATATTTGTATGCACACGTTAGCTGATACAGGCCGTACTGTACGGACCAGCAGGTGGCGGGTCTGCCGTCTCTGTCTGTGTGTGTGTCCGTGGCCTCAGAGCCACTCCCTGCTGGCCCGGGGCGGTCCCGGTCCGGTCCGGTCCGCTCCGGTCCGGTCCGCGCCCGGTGCCCGCGCCCGGTCCGCGCCGGGCGGCCTCGACAGCAATGCCGTCCACTCCAACAGTCGGGGCTGGGCTACTACGCCGCGGCCGGTGTGTGGCAGCGATGATCCGCTGAATCAGCAGCACACCAGACACCATTGCAAGACAGGAAAAGATGCAACGAGCGAACCAAGCGCAGTGCGTGCGTGTTGATATGTCGCGTGCACGGATGAGTCACCAGCGGGTTCGGGTGACGCAGAGACAAAGTGTGGAATGCTGACTTCCGTAAAATGTCGCTGTTACCGGATGTTGAGTGATAGCTGTGCCGGTGCTCTGTTGAGTGATGCGCGCCCCGTGTTGAGTGATGCGCAGGAGGTTTTGCCGCCGCCGGTGGGAGTTGAGGAAGGATGTGGTGACCGGTGAAAACCCTGCCGGTGGTTGAAGCGTGTTCAGAAATGGTGTCAGCCGGTGCTGGTGCCCTTTGGCCTGGGAAATCCTGCTGGTCGTGCCGTATAACCTCAGCAGTTGCGGCGCTCCGAAGCCTGAACCATTGTCTAAATCGTCGTCCTACCGGTCTTCATCGATTCTAGACTCTCAACCGATTCTTGACTGGCAATGGTAGGACGCTGTTACGTCTAAAGCGTGTATCATTTACATAATGATCGGCTGCTATTCTGTCTGCGCACCTGAATGCCGGAATGTCTGCCGGAATGTCGGGTCGACCTGAGGCCTGAGCAGAATGCAAAACTCAATCAGAGTCCTGTCTCTTTGTTCCATTGGAGTAGCGGGCATTGGGCCGATCAGGAGCTTGGATGAGGTATGAGCAACAATGAGCGACGATGAGAAGTCACCGAGGTGCCGCGTGGTCGTGTAAGGCTGTCACCTCCGCCACCTCTCACTGGAGTCCGCCAGCGGCGGGGTGGGTACCTACTACACCTCCTTACTGGTGTACTTCCGTCCTCGGCTGGACCGAACCGAATCAGTCGAGTCTCGCGAGCCAAGCCCTGCGAATCAACCGTGCAGAGTGGGCTGGGGATGGCTGCAGCGTACTCGCCAACCCTGGCGAGCGCGGTCCTTCCCGGACGATAAACGGCCTGTAAACCTGCGCCCCGCGGCGACTGGGGCAGGTACGACAGGTACAAGGGCAGGTTTGGGGAGGGGAGAGTGGCAACGTGAGACCCCTGGGTGGCTGGCACAGGTAGTGCTGGCTGGGGGAGGGGACGGGTGAACTGCGCCCCTCGGCTCACAGGGCCCGCGCCGGTGGAGGTGGCGGAGGTGGTGACCCCGGCGGCGACGTGTGGGGGCGGCTGGCAGGCGTCTTGGTTCGCCGGTGGGCGCCGGGGGCCGCCGGGGGTCGCCGGAGTTAGTGCCGGGGTCGCCGGCGGTGCCATGGCGGCAGCGGATCGCCAGCCAACTCGCGGCGGAGGTCACGGCAGGGGGGCCGGCGCAGCGCCCTCAGATCCATCTACGCCACACTACCGGCCCCCGGAGAGGGAGGGGAATAGTGGGGAAGGCTGGGAACGGATGCCGTGCTAATTTGCGCAGCCGGGCGGCAGCGTTGGCCTTGAGTGGAAAAAGTCGACGGAAACGAAATGAGTGGGTGGCTAGTATGCTTCCTACACCCTTGATTACACGGCGCTTTCTAAAAAATATGGATATGTCCTCTTCGGTCTATGTGGCATCATCCGGACTTTATGTGTGTGCTGGGGGCTATCAGAACTGACCGGGAAAGTACGGGAAATGCGTTTTGCGTATGCAGTGCGCGTCAGCCGAAAAGTCAGCGGTGCCCGGAAAACGAACGACACGTGATGAGTAGTTGATTTCCTGCAATGTCCGTCAAGGGTGTCCAGCTTCAGTGCAATACTCCCATGCGGATGTCAGGCCACCGGAAACGGTGTGAGTACGAGGAAGTCCACCACTCTTGCATACCGAGACCAGTAAATAACCGGTAATAACCGGTG
>VOPJ01002086.1:0-13221 GCA_014673585.1 Semibalanus balanoides
AACGGTGGTCTAAGTCATTTAGATAAGTTATAGGGTACCCCGTATTTTACCTTTTGTGACCTATTGTGACTTCTGAAGGTCAAACCGTTTTAGATATGCGCCTATAACTTCATGCACAGTGTTCTGACGCCATTACGCTGCTGGTGTGCAAATTTGGGCGAAATCAGAGTAATTTTGAATCCGTATTTGAATACGAATACGAATAGGTTGGACTTCATGGACATGTCTGGGCCTCAGGTACTTTGAGGGCCGCGAGCCGCCACCGCATAAAACAGAGAAAAAAATGCATCCTACACGCTCAAAACCACTTCACGTTTACTCATTCTCTAATTGGTGGAGAACTCGGAAAAATGCGTCACATAGCGAATCCGCCACCACTGAGTAGCGTACGCCACAATAAAACAGATCACTCTTAACGCCGTATATTAGCCAGCGTATGCATATCACCATTCCCTTGGAGCACAAAAACGTGTCTAACAATAGCAGGCTCACACACACAGTACAAATATCAGCGAGGGGTACGTGCAGATAGACACATCACTCCCCACCCGACTTCCAGCTTAGTATCAACAGCAGCACCGGATCCATCACAGCAAACGGCAAACAGCTGAGTAGCAGCACAGCGCAGACTTGTCTACTGGCGTATAACACAGCAACCGACTCGAAAGTCAGAACCACCCACACGATCGTAGGACAGGACCGGAACGGCAGCAACCGTATACTCCCACACAGCACAGCCACCCACGCCAGCAGGCACTGTCTCCCTCCGCGGGGAGACATATCCATCCCGCGGGAGACACGAGCGCCGGTCTCCCTCCGCGGAGAGACACGGTCACAGATCTCCCTCCGCGGGGAGACACGGCCACAGATCTCCCTCCGCGGGGAGACACGGCCACCGGTGTACGACGCCAGACCGCATTGAAGCGTCTGGACCAGCCAGCGGAGGTCACCTGGTCACTGTCGACCCGAGGTCAGGTCACTGTGTGTCCGAGGTCAGGTCACTGTGTGTCCGAGGTCAGGTCACCGTGTGTCCGAGGTCAGGTCACTGTGTGTCCGATGTCAGGTCACTGTGTGTCCGATGTCAGGTCACTGATTGTCCGATGTTCAGGTCACTGTTGTCGTGTCAGGTCACTGTGTGTCCGATGTAAGGTCACTGTGTGTCCAATGTCAGGTCACTGTGTGGCTCCGATGGTCAGGTCACTGTGTGCGTCGATGTCGAGGTCACTGGTGCGTCCGATGCCAGGTCACTGTGTGTCCGATGTCAGGTCACTGTGTGTCCGATGTCAGGTCACTGTGTGTCCAATGCCAGGTCACTGTGTGTCCGATGTCAGGTCACTGTGTGTCCGATGTCAGGTCACCGTGTCCGTCCACTGGGCCAGCGGCCTCCCTAGTCTCCCCCTCCTCACAAGACGCCCATCCTCAGGTCACCGGATGTCGAGCAGCACCTTGCCGGTGGACCTGCGCTCTGAGATGAAACTGAGCGCCTCGTTCACCTTCTCCAGCGGGTACTGAGCGGGACACGTGCGGGGCGATCAGGCCCGACTCGTACAGCTCGATCGCGTCCAGCACCGCCTGCCTGTGGACGCACAAACAACACACAGACACCGCCGGCGGTCATACACGGGCGGATTCTGAGACGCCGAGTGGGAAATACTTTTTTCACTTTATCCGGCTCCCGCCGGTGGTGTATTTCAACATAAATCATTACACGCAACTGACATGCAATTAGGTTAATCGTATAACTCAAATTCATATAAATTCATGAATACAATCAAACAAATACAATCAAAAAGTCATCATAAACAGAAGACACATATGACGCGACGGGAATATCTATTTCAGTACATAGGATAACGCAGCTGTGAAAGAACCAGCTGCGAACCAGAAATTAGGTACAAAGTGTTCTACGATGCCTTTCACACTGGTCCACACAGTCGTCATGAGTGGGAAATACTTAGTGGAATCTGGGAACATTGGAAATTATGAACAGATATGAGAAGTAGATATGAAAAGCCATTGCATCATCGGTGATTCAAAACAGCGTTGTCCGCTTCATTGTAGCGTCTGACCTGAGCACAGCGTTGTCTGCCTAATGGTAGTGTTTACCTGAACACAGCGTTGTCCGCCTCGCGGTAGTGTTTACCTGAACACAGCGTTGTCAGCGTTGTCCGCCTCGCGGTAGTGTTTACCTGAACACAGCGTTGTCCACCTCGTGGTAGTGTTTACCTGAACACAGCGTTGTCCGCCTCGCGGTAGTGTTTACTTGAACATAGTGTTGTCCGCCTCGCGGTAGTGTTTACCTGAATACAGCGTTATCCGACTCGCGGTAGTGTTCAACTGAATAGAGTGTTGTCCGCCTCGCGATAGTGTTAACCTGAACAGAGCGTTATCCGCCTCGCTGTAGTGTTAACCTGAACACAGCGTTGTCCGCCTCGCGGTAGTGTTTACCTGAACACAGCGTTGTCCGCCTAGTGGATCAGTTGTTTACCTGAAACACTGCGTTGTCCACCTCGTGGGTAGTGTTACCTGAACAGAGCGTTGTCCTCCTCGTCGTTAGCGTTTACCTGAACACAGCGTTGTCCGCCTCGCTGTAGTGTTTGACCTAGAACACAGCGTTGTCCGCCTCGCGTATGTGTTTCCTGAACACAGCGTTGTCCGCCTCGCGGTAGTGTTTACCTGAAGACTAGCGTTGTCCGCCACTCGCGGTAGTGGTTTACCTGAACACAGCGTTGTCGCCTCGCGGTAGTGTTTACCTGGGAACACAGCGTTGTCCTGCCTCGCGGTAGTGTTTTTACCTGAACACAGCGTTGTCCACCTCGCGGTAGGTGTTTTACCTGAACACAGCGTGTTTTGTCCGCCTCGCGGTAAGTGTTTACCTGAACACAGCGTTGTCCGCCTCGCGGTAAAGTGTTTACACTGAACAACAGCGTTGTCCGCCTCGCGGTAGTGTTTACCTAACACAGCGTTTGTCCGCCTTGCGGTAGTGTTTTACATGAACACAGCGTTGTCCGCCTCGCGGTAGTGTTACCTGACACAGAAAGTTGTTCCGCCTCGCGGTAGTGGTTTACCTGAACACAGCGTTGTCCGCCCGGGTAAGTGTTTAACCTGAACAGAGCGTTGTCGTCCTCGTGGTATGTTACCTGAACAGAGGTCGTTGTCCGCCCGCGGTAGTGTTTACCTGAACACAGCGTTGTCCGCCTCGCGGTAGTGTTTACCTGAACACGGCGTTGTCCGCCTCGCGGTAGTGTTTACCTGAATACAGCGTTGTCCGCCTCGCGGTAGTGTTTACCTGAACACAGCGTTGTCCGCCTCGCGGTAGTGCCGCAGTGACAGGCCGATTAGTGCAAAGGAGCGCGGCAGGAGAGTGCTGGTGGCCACATGCGGTACCGTTCGCGACGCGAACCCGGCCACAATCACCTTCCCCTCGTGGGCCACGCTTGTCCAGACACAGGCGGACAGACAGTCAGTACACACGGGCCCTTCACAGCGGGGTCACAGCGGGGCCCGACAGCGGTGACCACAGCGGGGTCAAGCGGGGTCACAGCGGGTCCACACGGGCCTCACAGCGGGGCCACAAGAGCGGGCCCACAGCGGGGCCAACAGCGGGGTCCACAGGGGGTACATGCGGGGTCACAGCAGGGCACACGGGCCTCACAGCGGGGCCACAGGGCGGGGCGGGGCCTCACAGCGGGGTCACAGCGGGGGCCAACGGGCCCATCACAAGGGGCCACACGGGCCTCACAGCGGGGCACAGCGGGGCCACAGCGTGGGTCACAGGCGGGGTCCAGCAGCGGGGTCACACGGGGTCACAGCGGGGTCAACGAGGCAGGGTCCCAGCGGGATCACAGAGGGCCAGCCAGCGGGAGGCACAGCGGGAGGCACAGCGGGACCACAGCGGGACCACAGCGGGACCACAGCGGGACCACAGCGGGGCCACAGCGGGGCCACAGCGGGACCATAGCGAGGCCACAGCGGGGCCACAGCAGGGGGCCACAGCGGGGCGCTCTGGGGTACACGGCGAGCAGCGCTAATGGGCCACACACAGCCACACAAGGTCGGCTGCACATAGCCACACTGAGAAAGTTGTACACAGCATGGCCAACAACTGGTCCGGACACTATCATAGTATGACCAAGTGGCGTCGCCACTGGCTATGTGATCATCGCGGTGATGCAATGGCAATGTCATTGAAGGCAACAAAAACAAACAAGGCTGCAAGAACAAACAAACGCAAACAAACGCGCTCTGAGTGACTAGTTCAACAGAAGAAGAAAATCGATTAACACTGCGAAACCACTGTGAAACACATTCACCCGATGAAACATGCCATCGTATTTAGAACAGACCCCTCTCACGGGCCATAAATTGTCAGTGTCCCAGCCCCAGACACGAAGAGCAACAATCAAACCACATATTCCATGCTGATACCGTATGGCAGAGCTAATCAAACCCAACGCAAAATGAACAATAAAACAAAGGATCAAAAAAGAACCCAGCTAAGCTGAGATAAACAACTCTAAGCACCGCAACGCATCACGATATCAAAAGCAAATATCCAATGATAAATCCGACCAACAAGGCCAAAAAAATTAAACTTGAAAAACAACCAAATAAGAATCGAGGTCGGAAACCAACAAGGTACAGAAAGAAGGAATCAGATGAAAATACAAGACAAGGCATATAAAACAGGTATATAGGAAAGGAGAAATAGGACGAAAGACACAGGAGATGATAAATAATATCAAGAGGAGCATGATAACGGAAAGGGGCACATACAACCATCAGCAAAACGAACAAAAGTCGTAAAAATTAAAGATAAGAGAAATCAAAGAAAGACAAAAAAGACACCAAGCATCAGAAAAACAAAGCCCGACACGCACACATATACCATCCACAATCCCTGTGTCCTGCAACTGCTCCTTGTACTGTCCATCATTTTTGCCCCCCTCCTGCCGGGCCGACGCCGCTCTGCTCACCATTTGACCGCCTCCTCGAACACCTCCCCTCCGACGGCGTCGAAGATGACCTTGATGCCCTTCTCGCCCGCCACCTCCCGCACTTTGCGCCTCAGGTGGTCACGGTGGAAGCCGAGCGCCGCGAACGCCCCCTTCTCGCGGACGAGTGAAGCCTTGTCCTCGGTGCCGCACACCGCTATGACCTGCAGAAGGGGAGGGAGAAGGAGGGTTACGGCAGGCCGGCACGGGGCAGCGCAATCACTAGCCACGCTGATACAAGCTTATCAATTAAGCGTAAATCGCCTCAAGCAGATTAATTTGGATTCGCGGGACAAGGCCGAGGCTGCAATGCTATCTTTAATGACAAAAAACAAAAAACAATGAAGATTTGCTTGCTAAGCCAATATAAGCAAAGTTCAGTCTCAATATTGTACTTATCATTTGACAGTGGCAAACTAAAAGCCAACATGTTACTCGAGAAAATATAGGTTGTATATTTTCTTGAGAAAATATAGGTTATGTATGCCCTGATGTCATCACTGTAATCTAGTTATCTAATTCTAGATATCTATCGGATCTAGTTACGTTAGGGCAAAGCCGGTAATTAATTTGTGTTTGTTTTTTCTTAGATTTTGTCCACATTTTTTAATGGAGCCTTAACTTCTTGCGCAGAAATTCTGGACATTTTGGCCGTGACGAGCCTGGTCAAATGTCATCGATTTGCACTGATCGAAAAGCTTATGCAGCAATGTCAAATGTTGGCCAATGCAGCCGAAATCAGACGGACCAGACGACTAGCTTCGTCAGCCGAGGCCAACAGTAAAACCTGAGAACTGTAGGCAGATCTATGCAGTGAACATTCAGCATAGCCAATGTGTAGCGGGCTGAGCAGTCAAGGTACCTCCTGACTTTCAACCACAACTCGACAACCGAAAGTCCGATCACGTACGATAGAACGGCTTCAAAATAAACGAACACTATTACAACAAAGGAAGACAAATCCAATCACTCAGCATTCGTGTCAGTCCACCAGCTCGTGTTTGAAACCACTTGAGAACTAAGAATGACATCTGGACACATGTAGGGCGCTCGCCGTGCGGTAACCCAATCCCCGAGTGGTGTCGCATGACCCAGTAGCCGGGCCATTATAAGTTGATTTTCAACGAACATCGCAGGGCGACACGTGAGAGCAAGTCGTAATGGATGCTCGCCGACCGCCTTACTTCTCAAATTTCCACGTCAAGCCAACGGATCGCGAAAGACACTGCAACCGCCAAGGAATCATACGCCAAGCGGATATATTATGAGCAAGTAGCAACCCTTAGTTCATGTCGGCTTTGGGTAACCCCGTTGAACTAGCAAAGAGCTGCAAATTTGCTTAAGCTTCGTATTGAGTACCTTCCGCTCTGCATCTTACTCAAATCAGGTAACAGCAACCGTACTCTGATCTCGTCAAGTCTCCGTCAGACTCAGGTAACAGCAACCGTACTCTGATCTCGTCAGTCTCCGCCAGACTCAGGTAACAGAGACTCAGGTAACAGAAACCGTACTCTGATCTCGTCAGTCTCGTCAGGCTCAGGTAACAGCAAGCGTATCTGATCTCGTCAGTCTCCGTCAGACTCAGGTAACAGAGATCTCAGGTAATCAGAAACCGTACTCTTGATCTCGTCCAGTCTCCGTAGACTCAAGGTAACAGACAAACCGTACTCTGATCTCGTCAGTCTCCGTTCAGACTCAGGTAAAATAGAAGCCGTTACTCTCGATCTTGTCAGTCCCCGTCAGAGCTCAGGTAAGCAGCAACGCCGTAACTCTATGATCTTGGACAGTCTCCGCCAGACTCAGGGTAAAAGCAACCAGATACTCTGAGATCTTGACGCGAGTCACGCCGCCACATCGGTAACCAGACAACACGTGACTCCGTGAATGCTCGTCAGCCTCACGCACAGACTCCAGGTTAACAGTCATACGTACTCTGTATCGCATTCGATCAGTCCGCTCCGTCAACTCAGGAACAGAAACCGTACTCTGATCCTCGTCAGCCTCCGCAGACCCCTTTTTTTCACACGCCCTCCACAATAGGTTTGACAAACAAGCGAAAAACTCCTACTCTGGATTCTCGTCAGTCCTCCCGTCCAGACTCAGGTAACAGCAACCGTACTCTGATCTCGTCAGTCTCCGCCAGACTCAGGTAACAGCAACCATACTCTGATCTTGACAGTCTCCGTCAGACTCAGGTAACAGAAACCGTACTCTGATCTATTGTTGTTGTTTGCTCTCCTCGGATCGGCCTACGGCCGACCGTAGCCCGAAGGCTCTCGGTGCTTCAGGTAACCGCGGGCCAAGGCCGCCACGGCCCCGCCGTCTCTCAGCTGCTTCGGCTCCGGATGGATTGTCCCGAAGTAGGTCGGAGTACGCGCGCAGCCGCCAAGCAGGGGCAGCTTTCACGCCAGGTACGTTGCGAGGGGCTCCGGCGTGTCAGGCTCCTCCCTGCAGACCTGACAGAGCGCCGCCGGGCACTTGAGGTCGCAACACTGCTGGCAGTCCCGGGTCGGTTGACCGGGTTGGTTGTCGGTTGTTGATTCGATGTAGATAACTATGCGAGCGGCTCCAGTGGCCTGCCCGCAGCTGATGAACGTTAACAGCGTCGTCTCGCGCGTCGGAGAGGACCGGTTTCGGGAGCCGGCCTCCCATAATCCACTTGAAGAAGCCGTCTGGCCAGCTACGGCGCCAGGCCAGAGAGGCGGTGCGGCAGACTGCTCTGGTGCGACTACGGACGTCCACAGGAACGTCTTCCTGTGGCTACATCCCGGGTCTCTGATCTCGTCAGTCTCCCAAAGATTCAGGTAACAGAAACGTATCTGAACATCTCGTCAGTCTCCGGCAGACCTCAGGTAAACAGAACCGTACTCTGATCTCGTCAGCCTTTCCGCTCAGACCTCACAGGTAACAGAAACCGTACTCATGTCTCGTCAGTCCTCCGAGCCCAGACTGCAGGTAACAGAAACCGTAATCTGATCTTGTCAGTCTCCGTTCAGACTCAGGTAACAGCAACCGTACTCTGATCTCGTCAGTCTCCGCCAGACTCAGGAACAGCAACCGTACTCTGATCTTAGACAGTCTCCGTCAACTCAGGATAAACAGCAACCGCTACTCTGATCTCGTCAGTCTCCGCCAACCTTTCAGCGTGACAGAAACAATAGCTCTGTGATACCTCGTCTGATCAGTTCTCCGTCGGACTCAGGTAACAGAGACTTCGCAGGTAACAGAAACTCGTACTCTGATTTCGCATCAGTCTCCGTCAGACTCAGGTAACAGCAACCGTACGTCTGATCTCGTCAGTCTCCGCCAGACTCAGGTAACAGCAGATCCGTAACTCGGTGATCTCGCAGTCTCGTCATGCCACAGAGTACACAGACGGTACTCAGAAATCTCGTCCAGTCTCCAGTCAGACTCAGGGTAACCGAGCAACCGTAACTCTAGATCTCGCTCAGTACTCGCCACGACTCAGTAAGCAGAACGCGTAAACCTCGATGATCTTGTTCAGTCTCCGTCAGACTCAGGTAACGCAACCGTATCCTCTGATCTCGTCAGTCTCCGCCAGACTCAGAGTAACAGCAACCGTTGACTCGTCATGCAGTCACTCACCGTACAGACACAGGTAACAGCACACCGATCACTCTGATCTGTCCAAGTCGCGCCACGAAACTCAAGGGTAACAAGCAAACCGATCTCTAAACTTCGTGCAGGCAACTGAGACAGAGCACTGAAACTCTCTGTCTGTACAAGGCCATGACGTGCTCGCCAGACTGAGGAATGTGGATCCTAGTATACGTTGCGGACAAGAGCTGGCACATTTAATTTTGGTTCAGTCATTATTGTCAACCCCATCCCCCTACACCTCCCCCTCAACAACAGCTATCCGCCTGACAGTGGGCCATGTTCTTTCGGTCGTCGCAACTCAAGTTCTTTCTGGTACACCTATCACCGCTGACGAAACAGCGAATATTTTGCCCCTCAAAACTCGAAACCACCACCACCTGACCACTGCACATTTGCAGATCATCCCTCATGGCCTGACGATCTGAGATAGCTGTCCACTGACCTTACACTTGAAACATTTGGGGCGGCGACATCCACGGCGGCCAGCCCGAGCCCGCCGGCAGCCCCGTCACCATGGATCCGTGGTCCCCTTCTGCAGGGCGCGGCCGCTGCAGACCCAGCAGTGCCGTGGCAACGTGGTCGGCCAGGGCGGCGCACCTCAAACTCCATAGAGTTTGTCCACCGGGAACAGATCCTGCGGGGTAGACAGGGGGTACAGTCAGAGGGCGGAGGAGGCAGAAGATACAGCAGACACCGGCTGGCCGGGACACTAAAGAGTCTGTCCCCGTGGCGCCTCTAACCGCCTCTAACCTCCTCTAAGTTACTCCAACTGCAATTACTGCTCTTTGTTAAAGAATACGACTGGCGCAAGTGGGAGCAACTCGGAGGAGGTTAGAGATGCCACGGGAACAGGCCCATAGTGGAATGTCAGGGGATAGACTGGACGTGATGGGTAGCAGGGTCGAACATTGGGGCTGGTCGAAATTGTATAAACCGGGACAATTTCTCAGTTGAACACTCACAGCCGCACTTGCCGCCCAGATGGTCGGCAAGGGAAAGGTAGCCACAACATGTCGTGGTTCAGAAAATACGCAATGTAACCTCACCAAACCCTGGATATTATCACATTCAGAAGGCTCAGTTAAGACGAGCGTACTTACATTTTACAGTCCGTCATCCGTTACACCACGGCGCCCGTTACACCACGGCGCCCGTTACACCACGGCGCCCATTACACCACGGCGTCTGTTACACCCCATTATCCAGCAGTATCGCCGATGACGTACCGAGACGTGTGAGACGATCTCTTCTGCGAATCCGCCGCTGCCGCTGCTCTGCAGACCAATCACCCGTCCGCCCTTCTGTACCGCAGTCACCTGTGAGCCCACCTGTGGGAGGGGCAACACCACAGTCACGGGAGCCCTTCTGTCCGCAGTCACTCTGTGTAGCCCACCTGTGGGATGGGCGCAACCACCACAAGTTCCATGGTTGATACCCTTCTTGTACCGGCAGTTATATGTGAGCCCACCTGTGGGAGGGGCAACATCCACAGTCCGGAGCCCTTCTGTCGCCAGTCACTGTGAGCCCACCTGTGGGAGGGGCACACCAACAGCACGGAACCCTTCTGTACCGCAGTTATCCTGGAGCCACTCTGTGGGAGGTGCAACACCCTAACACGTCAACGGGACTCTTTTCTCGTATCACAGTCACATGTGAGCCCACCTTTTTGTGGGAGGGGCAACACCAAGTCACGGGATTAGTGTCACGAAAGTGGCCCCGTTTCTCCGTTATTCTGAACTTGGAAAATTTGTTCCGTGAAAACTTGGACTGTAAGACGACATGCTTTTGTTTTAGTGCTGTGGGTGCAATGCTGACGTATCACAAAGAAATAAGTAGGCTAAAAGATAGACAACAAATAACATACATCATTTTTTTTAACTACGACTGCCATCCCCCCATGGGAGCGGGTTTTCTTTTCCTCCTATGGTGATGGCACGTGTAAAATCACCTATGTGTAATTTGTGTTATCTTCTTCCCAGTCCATTTTTTGTTCTTGTCTGCATGAAATGTTGGTTTTCGCTGCTGGCGAGAAATTTTGATCTGCAAACATTAGATCGTGGAACCATACTTTTTCTGACAACGACTCTGCAATCCGGGTAACCCCTTTCTGTACGCAGTCAGCCTGTGAGCCACCTGTGGGAGGGGGCAACACCAAGTCACGGGAGCCCTTCTGTACCGCAGTCCACCTGTGAGCCCCACCTGTGGCAGGGGCAGACACCACAGTACGGGGAACCCTTTCTGTACCTGCAGTCTATCTTTGTGAGTCCCCACTCTGTGGCTGTTGGCTCCCACATGGTGGGCTACCAGTGACTGCAGTACAGAAGGGCTCCCGTGACTGTGGTGTTGCCCTCCCCAGGTGGCTCCACAGATAACTGCGGTCAGAAGGGTTCCCCGTTTGAAACCTTTGGTTGGCTGTTGCCCTCCACACACGGTGGGTCCCAACAGGTGACTGCGAGTACAAGAAGGGCTCCGTGGACTGTGGTGTTGCCCTCCCACAGGTGCGTCACAGGTGGACTGCGGTTACCCAGAAGGGTTCCCGTGCAGGGTTGCAGAAAAGTGGTTCTCACGATCTAAGTTGCAGAGTTGACATTATCCTACCGTGGTCAAGGAACGAAACAAATTTTCATGCAGCAGAACCAAAAATGGCTGGAGAAGATAGCACAAATTCACATAGTTATTTTACAACGCTGCCATCACGCCATACGGAGGAGCAAAACTGCTCTATGGGGATGGCAAGTCTGTCAAAAATCAAATGCACTGTCATTTATCTCTGTATGTCTATCTATTTCCTACTATTTTCTTTGTGCTCGTTCAGCCATCTTGCACCCACACGAACTTCAAAACAAAAGCATTCTTTACAGTCAAAGTTTCATCGAACAATTTTCCAAGTTCAGAGATAACGGAGAAACGGGTGTCACTTTTTCCTGACAACACTTCGTGTTTTCCCCGTGACTGTGGCTGTCTGCCGTGCACCTCCCACAGGTGGGGCTCACATGTCCGACTGTGGTACGCAAGATGGGCTCCCGTGACTGTGGGTTGCCCCTTCCCACGGTGGGCTGATACAGATAATTGCGTACAGAAGGGTTTATCCCGTGACTGTGGTGTTTGCCCCTTCCCACAGCTACACTTTCTTCTCGTGGGCTTCACAGGTGCACGCGCCGTACAGAAGGGCTCCCGTGACTGTGTGTTGCCCCTCCACAGGTGGGCTCACAGATAACTGCGTACCAGAAGCGGTTTCCGTGACTGTGGGTGTTGCCCCTCCCACAAGGTGGGCTCAACAGGTGACTGCGGTACAGAAAGGCTCCGTACTGTGGTGTTGCCCTCCGACGACAGGTGGGCTCACAGGTGACTGCGGTTACAGAAGGGCGTGGACGGGTTTTGGTCCTTGCAGAAGCGCGGCAGCGGCGTGATTCGCAGAAGAGAGTCGTCCTCCCTACGTCTCGTGTACGTTCATCGGCGATAGTGCTGGATAATGGGGTGTAACAGACGCCGTGGTGTCATGGGCGCCGTGGTGCAACGGGCGCGTCGCTGTAACGGGCCCGTGGTGTAGTTGTGTATAGGCATGTACGGCACTGTTAAAATGTAAGTACGCTCGTCTTAACTTTGAGCCTCCTGAATTGTGAATAATACTCCAGGTTTGGGTGATGGTTACATGGGCGTATTTGTGTCTGAACCACGACATGTTTGTGGCTACGTTTCACCTTGCCGACATCTGGGCGGCAAAGTGCGCGCTGTGATGTTCAACTGAGAAATTGTCCCGGTTTATACAATTTCGACCAGCCCTCAAATGTTCGACCCTGCTACCCATCCGTCCAGTCATCCCCTGACATTCCACTATGGGCCTTGTTTCCGTGGCATCTCTAACCTCCTCGAGTTGCTCCCACTTGCGCCAGTCGTAATTTCTTTAACAAAGAGCAGTAATCTGCAGTGGAGTAACTTAGAGAGGTTAGAGGCGGTTAAGGCGCCACGGGGACAGAACTCTTAGTGTCCCGGCCAGCCGGTGTCTGCTGTATCTTCTGCCTCCTCCGCCCTCTGACTGTACCCCCTGTCTACCCGTCAGGATCTGTTCCCGGTGGACAACTCTATGGAGTTTGAGGTGGGCGCCGCCCTGGCCGACACGTATGCCACGGCACTGCTGGGTCTGCAGCGGCGCGCTGCCCTGCAGAAGGGGGACACGGTCCTGGTGACGGCGGCTGCCGGCGGGCTCGGGCTGGCCGCCGTGGATGTCGCCGCCAATGTCTTCAAGTGTAAGGTCAGTGGGACAGTATCTTCAGATGTCAGGCCATGAGGGATGTCTGCAAATGTCAGGTGCAGTGGCGGCTATAGGTTTCGAGTTTGAGGGGCAAAATATTCGCTTGTTTCGTCAGCGGGGGTGTCAAAAGAAACTTGTTGAGCGACGAAAGAAGGCCCCACTGTCAGCGGATAGCTGTTGTTGAGGGGGAGGTGAGGGGGATGGGGGTAAATAATGACTGAACAAAATTAATTGCCAGCTTTGCCCTAACGTAACTAGATCCACCACTCAGTTCAGCAGTCAGTGAACAGAGAGTCTGTCGGAGACTGACGAGATCAGAGTACGGTTGCTGTTACCTGAGTCTGGCGGAGACTG
>VOPJ01002093.1:0-28992 GCA_014673585.1 Semibalanus balanoides
ACTGACAGACTGACAGACTGACAGACTGACAGACTGACAGACTGACAGACTGACAGACTGAACTGACTGCCGACACGACTGCCGACGTTGCCGACGCTGCCGCTGCCGACACTGCCAACATCCGCCGACATCCGCCGACATCCGCCAGTTCACAAGCCGCTGTAGACTCATGGATAGAGCGTTTGCCTAGCAAACCTGTGGTTGCAACTTCGAGCTCGGTGGGAAACTGACAAAAATTGCGAAAACCAAAATTTCCATATCTGAAATTTCGTCTTCCAAATGCCCAATTTTCCATAACCGAAGGATTTTTAGAACTACTTCTCGTGGCGCCTTTGGATTGCATTCGGCTATGTGTCTCATCGACCATCAGCCATTCTGGCCAAGTGGACAGCGCGTTCGATTTCTATTCGGGAATAGTACTTCTATGCAGGTTCGATCCCCGTCGTGCCGCGCTTTTTACATGCAAAAAATGTTATGAGTTTTATGTCGGCATTAAGTATAAGACGTTTGTGTTTAATGACTGATGTTAGTACTGCAGCACAGGATGTAAGTACTGTGGTTGCCGCCGCCCCGGGCCGCTGCCCCCTGCAGCTGCATTCAACCATCCCCCCGCCGCCGCCGCCCTCTGCCGCCCAGACTATTAACCAGACCTCAGTCTGCTTATATTTTGGGGTACACCTGTAGCACATTTGACCAACGCCATTCGGCCTCTACCGAAGGCCCAGTGTTCCAGCCTTCCACCAGATGGCCGTTTTAGTTCCACTAAATTCCACTACCACGCTAAGCAGTCACATCCCGCGTAACCAAAGGATTTTTAAAGCTATGCGAAATGGTAGAGCTGTATCTTGGCTACCCCTGGCTATGGTGCACCACCCAACAAGACTGCGGAAGCTGCCGAGACTGCCGAGACTGCCGAGACTGCCGAGACGACCAACTACCGACTCCTGACTGCCGACTCGAGCCAAGATCGAGCCGGCCGAAGTCGAGCTTGCCCAAGTCGAGCCATGGTCTAGCTGGCTGAGGTCGAGCCAAGGACGAGCCGACTGAGGTCGAGCCAAGGTCGAGACGGCCGAGGTCGAGCCAAGGTCGAGCCAAGGTCGAGCGGCTCGAGGTCGAGCGGCTCTAGGTCGAGCCAAGGTTGATGCGGGCGAGTTAGAGTAAAGGTCGATGCGGTCGAGTTCGAGTAAAGGTCGAGCTGGCCGAGGTCGAGCCAAGGTCGACCAAGCCGAGGTTGAGTAAAGGTCCAGCTTAGGTCGAGGTTGAGCCAAGGTAGAGCCAAGTTCGAGCCAAGGTTGAGCCAAGGTCGAGCTAAGATCATTTTTTTCATTTCGGATTTTGTAAACGCCTCCTACCAACATGTATGGCTCGAGGGATAAAAATCCTTCGGTATGCGGCGCCTCGAAATGCGCCGCCCGTGGATTAAACGTATGGGTCTTATGAAAGACATGGACTTGCCGTAATGCCTTCAACCATGTGGCTGGTAAGGACAAAAACAATACATAAATCAAACAGAAGTGAAAGCAGAACAAGAAACGAAGTTTGACCTGTTCAACAGTAAAAAATTGAAACCTACATGTTTGGTTAATATTAATCAGTGTATGACAGGGTTTCGGATTCTTGACCGGTTTTGCGGACACGGATGTGAACAAATATGCACGCGTCAGTTTTAAACCAATCTTGACAAAATTGGCGTCAAAATGTTGGAAATTAGGTGGACTTTCAATTCAAAGATCCTCTAAAGTTGCATATATTTACTTTGAGTATGAATAATTCAGCATAAAAGACGAAAAAAATGAGAAAAAACACATTTTTACAGGGTAAAAATTATTTGGACGCCCAGCTTCGAAGAGCCCCGTAGCACTACAACTATGCGATTTGCGGAGTTCGCACTATGTTCATTCTTTTGTTCATTTAATTTATTTTCAAAGAATATCGCGGTTCAATTAGTTCCCTGCATTTTATTTTCACGCCGCGTTGGATCTTAGCCGAGCCGACCATAGGTTATTCAAATATGCCAATTTAGTAACAATTTCCCGTAAAAATATTCTTCTTCAACACTTATCCGGGTTATAAATGATAACATTTTAACATGAATCGTTTGAGCAAAGCCTAATGGACAAAGTTGGGTCATTGGCAATCATCGGGGAGCTATATTGGCGGTGAAATGGATGGTTTGGTGTTGGCGTGTTGTTGTTGACCTCAACATGTAAAAAAACAACCTCTAGTAAAAGACACAGTTTTTTCCAAAACGCGGTAAATCGACTAGAAAACCAATGGCTATCCAACCGAACCATTGTATCTGAATATCCTGTCTATATATCCTATTGTTTTTTTTTCCTGCCGAATTAACGCGTTTTGTAAAAACTGTGGGTTTCTTACAAAGCAACCGCGCAAGAAGACGAGAAGTGGTTAGTGATAAACCTTCACGGGATGACGAAAAAAGTAAATGTTTTTGCTATTTTCGATTCTAGATTCGACTTCCTCATGACAAACTGGCCCGGATAGGTTATTTTTGTAGTAAAACAGAAACACAGATTTTGGACTGGTTTTGGCCACGAAACCGGTCAAGAATCCGAAACCCTGTCATTATATCGTATTCGGGGGAAGGTATAGGATCTATGAATGAACCAATGTTCCCATGCAGCTTATCTTCCTCTCAAACAGTTTGTGAGTGAGATTCATTGTATTTGTTTTAGTGGTAACCATAAAAAAAGTTACCAAATAAGCATGTGATACTTCGATCATAAAATATTAATGATTGCCATCAGAGGATTAGCCAATTCATTAAGAATCAAAGGTGGAGAAGCCTGCAAAGGAGAGTCTTCTACTGGGAAAATGCTGCAGTTATTTCAGTGGTTATTGATGAGAGTCTGTAGTGACATTGACAGTTATGACCCTTCACCGACAATTTACAAGATAATCCAGTATAAAGAATATATATATATGAGCTAACCAGCCGAACCGACACTATATTGCAACACATCCGGGGTACCTAACTATTTTTAACCGACTTACATTTTGCGCAAGACATTAAAGGGACACTGCCACCTTAACATTATATTTGAGTTGAGATGGCCATTTTGCGTGCTTGGCATCGCAATTATGCATGGTATAAGTTAAAACAACCACTGAGGTCGAATCACAGAGAAATTCGAGTTTGATTTTGACATCTGAACATTCCAGTCCCCAATGTATTTGAATGGGGGCCCTGAAGCCATGTTCGTCGTCTCTCTTTTACTAAATGTTTGATTACAGTCGATTGTTTTAACGTTTGGAATTACATTAGCCATACACTTAGTCATATTTTTTATGGCAGCGTGAAGGTTTCTTCATTCCTAAAAAAATTTCCTTCACTATGACGTCTCAAACCAAAAAAATGAGCACCTTTTGTGAGAAACCAAAATGTCATAATCGTGTTCAGCAGCAATTACTTCATATTTTGCACCACAAATGGCGTACATTTGATAACTTTTTTGAAGGTGGCAGTGTCCCTTTAACTATAAACGAAAATATTACTCACGATACAAATGTATTTTACTTGTACAGATCTTCACGCTCAACATTTGAATATGGGGGTTGATGAGTTTGAAGAAACATACCGCGAGTGATTTAAACAACCCCTTTAACAGCTGAACTACCGGTGCTAGCAACTACCGGTCTGTGTCACTGTTACCTCTTTTTAGCAAGGTTTTGGAACGGATTGTTTTTAAACGAACTTTTTTGTCATGTTGAGACCAGCTATCTCTGATAAGCAACACGGCTTTTTGGCCCGTCGTTAGTGTGCAACCAACCTGTGCAAATGCTGCACAACAGCTGGCAAACATCCCTGCCGGATCCCAGACGGATTAATTTATACTGATTATAGTTCGGCCTTCCAAAGTGTAAATCACAGTTTGCTCCTTCACAAATTAAATGTCTCATACAGCATTTCGGACCAAGCTTTTGACTGGATTGTCTCTTATCTGTCTGGGAGAGAGCAGAGGGTGGTGGTTGGAGGCAAGTGCTCAGAGTGGGTGCCGGTGAAATCAGGGACCCTGGAAGGGGGACTCTCTTCGCCTCTGCTTCTTGCGGTGTTTTGTAAGACGACCTACCTGGAATACTTGAGGCAAAAACACTCATGTTCGCAGACGACGTAAATGTACAAGGCGTATAGAATTTCAATTTCAGAACGTGCGTATGTGCAGGCCCAAGCTGGACAAACCTGTGTTGTTGGTCTGAAAGGTGGGGCTTAAAGCTCGAATCCAGCCCAAATGTAAAGTGCTCCACCGGCTTGACTCTCAGGCGCACTCTGGTTATCGGAACTTATATGAATTGGTGGTCTGTAGCACTGGCACCGCGTTCCAGGTGATGCGCGAACCTGGGCATTGTGCTGGATCAAAACTCACTTTTGGCGAACATGTTGATTATACAGTTCGTAAGGCAAACCGAGCTCTGGGGTTTACTAATGCGTACACTTCAAAACAGGCAAGAAACGGGCCGTCCTTTGTATAACAGCAAACCAACGGCCCTCTTGTCAGCATATTTTGGCAAACGTTTCGCTCCGTCCTTGAGTATAGTAGTGTAGTGTTGGAGTGGAGCAGCGCAGTCACACGTCCAAAGGGATAGAGTCGTGTGCAGGAAAAAGTTTTCTGGTTTGGCTGTGTGCTCGCTTGCCGTGTGACAGGAGTGTCTTTTTCGTATCGAGATTTGGCTGTTTATTTCAAAAGGCTAGCACCATGAAAGGCTCGGTTCGAACAGCACTTACATAATGTTCATAGAAACGTTCATCGCCACAAGATATGTTCACCATTCCTTATCGACAAGTTTCCTCTTAGGCAGTGCCTGACCGTCAGAGCTGCGAAAACAATGTGTGTTCACAAGTTCGTTTTCGCCGCGGGTAAACACTGTTAAGACGTGCGTTCTTCAATCGCGCTCCTGAGGCCCTGACAATGCTTTCTGGACGCGAACCTCGATTGTGGATATATGGGTGAGCAATGCACCAGAATTCAAGAAACTTGTGGGTGTATATGCTTATGGGAGATGTTGTTTGTTCTGTGTCTGTAAGTGTTCGTGTATTTGATGGTCTTAACCTTTTGACTTCACCGTCAGTGGGAGCCGAACCCGTTGGTGATTATACAAATAAACATAAACAAATAAACAAACGATTGGTATGCATACATTTCGGTATGATAAGGTTGCCCTCACTAAGCCCTTGTTTACCAGTCAGATGTTCAGACAGAGTCATGTTCATTGTTCATGATGCGGGACGACAATGGCTTGCGGCTTGACAATTTTACCACTTTTGTTATTGTGCCAGAGAGTATTCAATGCAGGGGATCGTGTTAAAAAATAGCATGCGATTTCTGCTGATCTTTATATTACAGGAACACATGTACAGAGCTCTGTCAAAATAGGCAGTTAAGGTGGATTTTTGAAGCGTCATTTAGCTTTCAGGTTCTTGCTACAAAAACAGATCAAGAAGTTATTGATAGCCTAGCACATAATGTAGAAAGTAGTCGCATATTAAGGGGGATGGGGTCCATGCAGTCATCCCCCACCTGTGCGTCGAAGACTTGGCTTTCATTGACCAGATTAAACAAATAAATGCCACCGTGGCATTTCTGAGACAAAACTGATCTATAAACAAACCTTGTTTATTTGGATTCATCCATTTCACAATTTGACCTTATATGACGTGACCTTGACCTTTTATGTTGTGAGGTGAAAATGTCACCTACTATCAAATTATACAAGTAAAATAACCCATAAGACATGTGCTTTCATTGTGACCTTTTGTGACCTGATATTGACCTTGAACTTTGCTTTAAAAAATTATTTTAGAAAGATGCATTATGAATTATAGAACACCGTTATGTAAGATAAGTCTCAATCTAAGGCTTTGTATGAAAAATATGGTCCAAAAACGAAAACAACTCAATTTTGACATGTTACCTTATTTGGAAAATTCCGCATATACTTTGGATGCGTCTCATTGAGAGAGCTTTCGATTACCACCCTGCGCGTTTCGCTGCAGTTATTGGTTCGGAAGATAACGAGGGGGCACAATCTCTCCCCAGCAGCGGGGCTTGAGAGTCTGAGACCCCAGCAAGGCGCAGGTTGAATTCGTTTTATTTTTGGCGGGACTATTTTTTAGGACAGAACTAAGCATTTGTGGTCATCCAGTTTCCCCAGTAAGTTTGAGTTTGAGCTCGTGGTAACGCCCCTGGCCGTTGGATATAAAATGCCACGTTTTCACTTAAATTTGTAGTATACTATGCCTATCAAGAAATACCTCAACAATTGAAACCTTTACCTTTAACCTGAGCACCAACCGGTGGTGGACATCCCCCCCCCCCAGAGTTTTTCAGGAGTAGCGGGAAAACGGCGGTGCGTAGCTCCGCCAAATTTTGCACAACTATTTGGACATCAGTTATGCGCCTTTTCTGATTTTTTACTTCCTAACTTTCAAGGTCGCGTTGTCAGGTCACATTAAATGACCTGACCTCAAGTCACGTTTTTGAAAGTTTGACATCTTGCCGAAGCCACAGCGTTGAACCAAACAGTTTGAATCTCACAGTGTGTAATAAGGTCATGGGTATTGGTATCTACAGTTCATATATCAAGGATTTTTTGTATCGGTGACCTGAGGTCATGTCAATTTTGTGACCTCCCATAATAAATCTATGGAAGAAAATTGAAATGCGCATCTATCGAACAAAAACTGGCTAAATATGGTCAGCTTTCATCCTTATCACTATTTTGGAGCTAAGCAGAAGAATGCATGCTGTAATTTTCTTCCGTGACCTCTTTAAGGACAAATCCAATGTGCCCCCAGGGCATATGGTTTTTGTACTATAACTCATCTTCTACTGAGGTAGAGTGCTATGATTTTCACCATTATGTTTCTCTTGTCGACCTCCATCGAATGATATAAAATTTGACTTGACCTTGACATGACCTCAGGTCAGGTCAGGTAATTTTTGTTTAGTTGTACCTAGCTAGGTCATCACTGAGAAAAATAAAAACACCCTCAGAGAGTTTTACAGAGTGTCAACACTCTTTAAAATACTCTCCATGGGGTCAGCTTATCCGAAGGGGGAGTTTTCCTCAGACGATGACTCTTTCAAGAGAGTATTTTTCACCGTGTCACGTTTTAAAGGGAGAATCATAGGGGTGTCATTTTTTTTACTCTTTTAGGAGTGTTTTATTTTTAAGAGTCAAAACTCTTCAGAACTCCCATTTAAGGGTCATCAAACTTTTTAAAGGAATTTNAATTCAGAAACCAGCCACTGCGTCATTTTTTTTTAAATAAATTTAGTCCGAACGTTTTGTATGGATGGATTTCCGAGGTCAGAACCCACGCTAAGCAGAGCTTGTTGCGCAGGCCCTGACCCCACCACCCGATCGTACAATTCCTGTTGGTCGGCAGAATTTAGACGAAAGTTTTACGTGCCCGACATACCTGGACACGGTCCGCCCCGCTCACTGACGTCACCTGACCTTCAGTGCGACCGCTGCCACTGGCCGCAGGCCATCCCAGTCAGGAGCAAATAGCGAGCGCCGAAGCGACTCGAGCCCGGGGTGCCACTACCGGGATAGGTCAGAAGCCCAGTGCTCTCCCGACTGAGCTACAGGGGCGGACTAGCTATAAATGGTATAATGATACTATAAATGGTAGCGCATATAGATTGATTCCATCTGATTTTCCTTCAAAACAACGGGTTTTTGCACTAGAGGAATGCAGCGTAATCCAGTCACACAGTGACTACCACAGGTCGCACTGATCAGGGGCGTCGCCGATATTTTTAGGGGGAGAGGTCGGCTTAAATGACGCAAAAATGTACCTTCATTTTGGATGCGCATATTTAACCCTCCATTGGCTGGGAGGGGGGCAAAAAGGATTCCATTTTGATGAAATCTTTGAGGGATTTTCACAATAGCTAAAAAACGAACAGGGCAACCAAACTTCGGTCACTACCACGAAACTACCTCGAAACTTCGGGTACCATTTTCAACATCAATTTGACGTCTTCTTTGCAAAAATAAAGCAACTTAGTCGAATATTTTAAGATTATCAAATTAAATGAAAGTGAAAAATAAGCCCTGTTTTGGGATGGCAAGGTCCAGTTTTTGACTGGTTTACATAGCTTTTCGTTCAGATCGTCTATTTTTTAAAAGAAATTAGTACTGAAGGTGACACTTTCTTGAGAGAGCAGACATTGACTGGTATTTTTTAGCGCAACAATATTGTGCTCTGGCCTTCGAGGCTACTTCTCCATGCATGTCAGGCTCTTGACCCCACGACCTGCAATACGTCGTACAAAATTAAGTATTTTATCCAAGTGAAAACAATCGCACGATGCGGGTCATTGATGCTGAAACAAAAGCGTTGATGATGCTGGCCATTGATGCTGATGCTGAAACAAAAACGGTGGCGACTGCAATACAAAACTTGAGGGGCGTTAAAACGCCTCTCCCCGGCACGGTGCGGGCTTAATGCGATTTTGCTGTTAAAAAACTGGCTCTTGTCACTTTACCGAAAAATTGGTGTCAGATAATGTCCAGACTCAGTCACTGTCCAGAGTCCAGACCTAGCGGATCCAGAACGTGGATGGGGGGGGGGGCTTATTAAAAGAATAGGCTTAGCGTTAACCATTAGGCATAGCGTCTTGCAGCTTTTCATATTTTCTTAAAATTGAATGACGCGTGTTGTGTGATTTTTTAAAGAAAAAAATCAGCCCAGCAGAAGCGGCTACAGGCTCATGTTTTGGGGAGGACGTTACGAATGCGGTTTTGCGGCGCATACTTCCTTCATAGTTTGTGGTGGAATAAAAGCGTCAGAAACTAAGTCACTGCTATAAACATCATACATAATTATTGGATTATGCATATTTTGGGGCAGAAGCGCACTCAGGTGCATAAAATGGGAGGCGGTATCCTCTGTCAATTTAGGCCCAATTTCAAATAAGTACGATGATAAAAAGGCGTTCAGCACATGGTGCCCCTCCCCACATGGTATTTTAAAGCTTAAGCAGCAAGGGCACATTTCACCTATGGGACGCATTGGTTTAAATTCAGAACGGACTGCGTCCCGACGGATGGGGGCTGCATCACGAAATGGGATGCAGTCAATACGTTAAAATATGCCCCATAAGAATGACATTAAAATATATAAAAAAATTAACAGCGATATATTGTCTACACAAACGTCACGAAAACCCACCAGCGCACAGCACAGTAACACAGTTGCATCGGCGGTACAAATATGGCATCGCATCGAGCTCCCTTCCTGATGAGTCTGAGACAAAATCTATATAGTTAGCACTGGGCCCCTACCAATCATTTTCAGAAAATGACGCCTATCAGAGGATAACGTTGTCAGTGACCTTCATGAAGCACAATAGGTGCTTGATGTTTTGTAAACTTATAATTTTGAATTCGGAAATTAATTTATTTTATTCTTAAATTTAAGTAAGATCATTGTTATACCATAACGGAAGCCTAAGATATTGTTAAAATAGGAATATTTGTATTTAACTACAGCTGCGTGTAGAGCAACAAGTCCCCTCCCTGACTGTTAACTGCACTGCCTGTGCTTATGCTGTATATTCTATAACCCGCGCCCGGGTGGGCCTCCGAGACAACTTCGCCATGGTGGGGGGTCAAAATGANCAGTCTAGCATTCAGGCGGTCTTCAGTGCTAGACGCCACGCGTCGAGCCACTCTGCGTTGAAGTGCTGGCAGATCGGGTGCGTTTTTTCCTGTCTGAAGACGGTGGTATATCAGGGAAATAATTCAACCTGCCTGTCGCGGTCTTAGCACGGAGTCTGAGGCTGCTAGGTTGAAGTGAAGGATACTTGATGGAGGGAGACTCGCTTTGAAATATTTTAGGAAAATGATGCCGATGAAGAGTGCAAACTTCTGAAGACTCGCATGTAAAATAACATATAGTGTGGTCGTCAAGATCCTAGTCTATGGCTGAAAATACTCATTAACATGTACCACATAATGTTCAATTTAAAGGCAGTAAACATAAACGATATGATAACAACCCAGCCAATATTTAACTTGGGCACTGATCGGGCACAATGGCTTAACCCCATTGTACCCGATCAGTGCCCAAGTTAATTGCTGGCAGAGAAGGATATATCCGGACATAATCGTTAACAATATTATTATCGTTATTAATATTATAGTGATGTTACACTTTCTTACGACTACGTGCGTTCTGATTGGATTGTCATTCATTCTAGCACATTCATTAGGATTGAATGGCAATCGCTGGAGATACAATCTGTGGGTTTTTGCCACATGTTAGTGCGTTATCGCATACGGCCAGACATTGTAGACATTCTGAAGTGACGGATCAGGGCACTATACCACTGGGTACTCCATTTTTTTTGGTTATCACTAGAAACACACTACAATACACTAACGAGAAATACACTAACAAGATCTATACACTAGCAATACAGAAAATTACACTAAATACACTAGAATAATACATCAGGAAGCTGCACATACTTGCGACATGTTTGCGCTTTTGTTTCGATCAACAACTTCATATATAAGCGTTACTGGTAAGCATTGTCCATGCGACCCCCAATTGGCTTGAAAAGTTTGACCTTTTTAACATGTAACCCTATGGCAAGTACGAAGCGAAGTCCATCACGCCCATGCTACATAGACTTGGACCCCCCCCCCACCCGACGGGATATGAAATTAAAATAAAACAATAAAACATATTATTACCGAATAAAATGGTTTTCCAGTGGAACGACGAGACCTTGTCATGCAAACTTCTCGCTTTCACTGCAACTCTTGGGACTGAGCCGAAATTGGAAAACGGGCATGCCACCATGGCCGATAAACGATAGAACTGTTATTGTGGTTTGTGTCTTCTGAAAGTAGTCGGTAATTCAAGTTTCCGGCTTCAAATGGCTGTGGATTTACAGCAGGAAGCCAACAAATCATTCGAAAGGTTTTCACCGGATTGTTTTCAGAGGGAATCAATGGATTGCGGCTGCTCATTGTTTTTGTTAAATACATTTAATAGAACGAATTGTCACAGCAACCTTTTACAGGTATCAGATATTCTCAAATATAATAGATCAAATGAAATCGTCATTATCCCAGTGCAAAAAAAATAAACAAAGAGCTCTATACTCAGTAGGTATTCTACTCATGCATGAGTATGACATGCCACTGCGCATTATGATCCTTATGCCTACCTATAGGCATTGCTCGGTTTCGGTGTACGCAGAGCAACACATACATTGATTTACCAGTGATATGCTCTATAGCGGGACTCTTGTTTATAGCGTTAGGTACCACTTGACCATGCTGTTAGTCCTACAAGCGACTAGCTTGTGATTCTGAATCATGCCTTTTCGTAAATCACGCCAGTATGCACTCAGCAAAGGAATAGAAGATCTGTCGCAGCCATCTACTGCTAACATCCAGTTCCTCTGCTGGTGTCTTTAGCACCAACCCTGCTTCTCATAGTCTACTGATGCTGCTGACACTGTTGTCACCACTGTCTCTGCTGACACTGTCCACACAGCTGACATTCCTGACGCTGCTGACATCAGCCCGTCTCTCTCGGCAGGTCAGGATGTCGCGACGTCACTGACGCTGCTGACATCAGCCCGTCTCTCTCGACAGGTCAGGATGTCGCGACGTCACTGACTCTGCTGACGCTGCTGACATCAGTCCGTCTCTCTCAGCAGGTCAGAATGTCGCGACGTCACTGACGCTGCTGACGCTGCTGACATCAGCCCGTCTCTCTCGGCAGTTTCAGAATGTCGCGACGTCACTGACGCTTGCTGACGCTGCTGACATCAGCCCGTCTCTCTCGGCAGGTCAGAATGTGTTCGTGACGTCACTGAACGCTGCTGACGCTGCTGACATCAGCCCGTCTCTCTCGGCAGGTCAGGATGTCGTTGACGTCACTGACGCTTCTACGCTGCTGACATCAGCCCGTCTCTCTCGGCAGGTCAAATGTCGCGACGTCACTTGACGCTGCTGACGCTCTGACATCAGGCCGTCTCTCTCCAGCAGGGTCAGAATGTGGCACGTCACTGACGCTGCTACTACAGCCCCCCCCCGGGTCTCTTCGCAGGTCAGGGAGCTGTCGCGACGTCACTGACGCTGCTGACGCTGCTGACATCAGCCCGTCTCTCTCGGCAGGTCAGGATGTCGCGACGTCACTGACGCTGCTGACGCTGCTGACATCAGCCCGTCTTTCTCGGCAGCTCAGGATGTCGCGACGTCACTGACGCTGCTGACGCTGCTGACGCTGCTGACATCAGCCCGTCTCTCTCGACAGGTTAGGATGTCTGCGGCGCGGCTGCTGACGCTGCTGACATCAGTCCGTCTCTCTCGGTAGGTCAGGATGTCTGCGGCGCGGCTGCTGGCGCTGCTGACACTGCTGACATCAGCCCGTATCTCTCGGCAGGTCAGGATGTCTGCGGCGCGGCTGCTGACGCTGCTGACGCTGCTGGCGGGACTGGGGATGTCGTCAGCCTGCCGGAAGGCCGAGTTTCGATGTCGAATGGGCCGCTGTATACCGCAGAATCTCTACTGTGATGGAGTCGATCACTGCGCGGACAAGTCGGACGAGCCGCCTCACTGCTCCCGTGAGTACACTGTGTCATCGTCATCATCATCATCATCATCATCATCATCATCATCATCATCACACAATGTTTATTAAGTAGCTTAATACAAAAAACAACAAAAAAAAAAACGAAAAAAAAACGAATAATACAATATGGCAGGTTCCTACAAATGAAGCAGAACGGTGCAAAAGCACAATGTGCTTGACTCAGGGCAGCTCTCTGAGTAACAGATCAAATGACAAGCGGATCTGATCTGTCGCCACCGCAACAGCACGACATCACGTCAGATCTATCAGACGAGCAGAATAGGTACACCATGCGAGCCGCCGCTCAGCTCACCGGACGCCACAGCAAAGCTTACCTTCAAGATCGAAATTTAATCGTAGATGAACCTGTTTTAATTGGGCAAAAATAATTATAAGTAGCTTAGTAGCCATTGCTCGACCATCCTCGTTACACAGAGTTTCACGATGAATGAGAATGCACAGTTGAAGTGCAGGCCCTGAATGATGGAAATCAGTGCCAAGGATGTGCAAAGCGTTTTGAAAAAGTTCGTCTCTCTAAGGACTATACCGTTGATAAGAGGTAATGAAATGACGATTATTTTTGACCTGATGGCCGCAGGAGCAGTCAAATGAGGAACATTCATGTATTTGGAACAAGTGAGAATTTAGGCAATGCAATTCTGTTTTCATTCCGGTATGCAAGATGTTCCCTGTTTTTGACCCAGCTTTGTAATAAGCTGGAGGCTTGCGAAACCCTAGCCGCTTAGCAATCGCTCGTTTAAAGGACGCATGGGGGAGTTATCGTTAGGATGGGGGGGGGGGGCTGATTCCAGTGTCTGCCTGTTGATGGGAAGAACGAGCATTGGTAGGATGTGGTGCAGTTTGCACAGTGCAAGTGTGGTTAGACTATATCCGTTTTCACGAAGGATTTTAATTACCTGGTAATTGGGGCATTTAGGGCGTTTTGGGAGATTGGGGCGATTGGGGCGTTTGGTTCAAATGAGGGGGAGAGGGGCAATGCTGGAGCTATGGCCACGTGACACGGTGTTAGTTCCTAAATTTCCTTAATTCCATAATGCCAAAATGCAAAAATTCTGCCCCAGACCCCTATTTAAATAAAACGGCCTTATCGCCTCAATCGCTCCAAACGCCCCAAATAGCCGTATTACCCGGTAAATAAAGTCCTTCGTGAAAATGGATTATGCCACAGTGCACGTGAGGGTAGACTGTGCCACAGTGCAGCACGTGTGCGGTGCGTAGGCTATTCGAGACACTGTGGTGCGCCGCGCGTGGGGAACACAGGGTAAACAACTGGTCTGGGACCCAGCCAGGAATGAAACCAGTATAACTGGGTCACGCGAACACGAAGATTGGTGACAAGCCAGGACAGTTTCTATGCATGATATCAAGGCCTCGTGTCCCGTGTCCGCAGATTTGTTCAATCGTCTCGATCAGTTTACCGGGGATGTGTCGAGGCTATTCGAGGACTCAAGTCAAGGAGATTCTTCGGCGTTTGCTAGACTGAGCTTTCTTTGCTCTTGCTAATGGATGTCAACCGTATATCAATACGGACAATGGCCTAATCCCGTGGCAATTCAGCAGACAAGTCCGCGCACCCGCCATGGCCTCTGACAATGCCAACGCTGTGGAAAAGACCTGGAACTAAAAAAGTCCCGACTGACCGCTTGACAAATTATGCTCGAACATGGTGTGATTCATTTGCCAGTTTGGGCGCCACACTCCACGCCGCGCTGCCAGCTCTCTTGAATCGTCCCGCAACAGCCAGAGCGATTTTCGTCTGCTGTGACAGTGGGCGATGTGTTCGCAGATTGCGTGTTCCGGCCACGTCGTCCATCACGTTCTGTCCTGTGTCGCGTTCTGGTAGACGGTGGGATAATAATTGGCTGATTGATCAGACAGCCAAAGTGGGTAGTTATGATCGATGGCGAGCCATTTACTCCAGACTACCGCTGAAGTGGAGGAAAATCAACTAGCATTCATATGCAAAGCTCCTCAGAAGTCTTTGCCCCATATTCCCAAAATAGAACAACGTGATGAATATTACCGGCAGAGTTCTGTTGTTGTAATTAATTTTCACATCGCTCGTGCCACGTGCTACAGCTGGGACAAGCGTGTCGCAAAGTTATGGAATTTGGGGAGACGGAGGCATTTTGAAGTCGATTATTATCATGTAACGCCCATAGGAATAATGTGAAAATCTGAAAATGTTGGGGGTAAGTGTCCCCTGGTCCCCCCATCTCTGATGCCCATTTGCTGGGTTCACTGTCTTCTTCCATGGCTAGTGGTGACCCAACCACATTTTATACCTACAGGGGGCCCGCCGGAGACTTAATTAAACCCCGATTCCAGGCACAAGAGGCAATGACCGAAAACGTGTGCCAGTTCGCCACCTTGGTGTGCTCTGTCCGCATTGCGAAGACAAGCGTTCTATAAACAACCTGGCCCTTCCACGAAATTTCCAGATAATGTTAGAAGCTATATAAGTGGCGCCATTCAAGCTCATTCAGCGTAAAATCTTAGAACGTTCGGGCCAGTCATTGTTGGAAATGGGTGGTCTGATGATCCCTATCGATTCCTTTTATGTGCACCTGTCGCCGCCCGACTATATTTGCGAAGCCATTCGTTGCGCGTTAACTGTTGGTCTGCAACAGCTGGTGTGATGCCAACTCCGGACCTCTGAATTGGACGACCTCTCAGGAGCCGTCAGTGGACCTCTGACCTCTCAAGAGCCGTCAGTGGACCTCTGACCTCTCAGGATCTCTGACCTCTCAGGAGTCGTCAGTGGATCTCTGACCTCTCAGGAGTCGTCAGTGGACCTCTGACCTCTCAGGAGCCGTCAGTGAACCTCTGACCTCTCAGGAGCCGTCAGTAGACCTCTGACCTCTCAGGAGCCGTCAGTGGGCCTCTGAACACTCAGGAGCCGTCAGTGGACCTCTGACCTCTCAGGAGCCGTCAGTGGACCTCTGACCTCTCGGGAGCCGTCAGTGAACCTCTGACCTCTGTATCTTTTCACGAAGCATCTATTGGTAATTTTCAATTAAATTCGGTTCCAAATTGGCAAAGTTAATACGTTTCGCTGGCAGTCGGTTAAAATAGCGAGAACAAAGTGCGGTAGCAGACACAGGGGAGTACTGATGTATGCGAAATGTCACGTGATTTGTCCATAATTAATACCACACGGGGCCGATGAAATAATTAATTTAGGACCGAGGTCGTTGTTGGATTTTCCGCCCGAGACCGAAGGTCGAGGATGGAAAATTATATAACGACCGAGGTTTTAAAGAAATTATGTCGGCCTAAGTGTGGTATTTATTTTACCAGTAAGACGCCTTAAACGGCGAAGGACGAGCGAGTCGAATAATCCGCGTCAATTATCACTCGTCCAACGGAGGTTCGTTTCTTGTGCAAAGAATGCACTTTTGAATTATTTTCGCTGTGTTGTTTTGCCGTCCGCAAATAGATTCGAATAAATCGATACTTTAAACTAATAGGTTTGAAGCGTTATTTTAAATTGCAGTTATAGCTTCATGTTTTGTCGGGAAAATAATTTTGGGTGGGTATTAGATGGATTTGATTGCGCTTTACAGCGCATCATCTTTGAATCGCTAGCACCCTTTGGTTTTGAAGCTACGGCGGTGTAATTAAGGAAATATTATCATTGTTTATAAAAATACTTACAGACAGATTTACTGTGAAATTTACCTGCATGCAAACTAAAATTTTTTAATGCAATTTTAGAGACGGTAACATTGGTCTACAGATTGTGTTTGTTTCATCGCTCCGTCCCAATAGGTGCTGATCCAGCTGATTTTAAATTGTGAAGACGTCAATAAAACTATGAATTTGCCGCTTGTATAGCCAGTACTTTTGCACGTACCACGTGGCGCCGCTGATCGCACATAATGTGCATACGCCGGGCGGATGGTTTCTCTCTTACCGCATCTGTTGTTGACCCGTGTCTTTGCGACTTTTGGTTGCCGAGATATAGGTCGGTATTGCAACGAATGTTTTTGAGGTAATTTTTTTGTGGACGGAACAGGGGTGCACGTGCGCACTGTGCAGTTGACCAGAGTTTTACCTGTGCAACATTGCAGTGGTGTGGTCTCCAGCCTCACGAGCCAATTCTTAGCTTTATAGGTCAGCGCTTCTTCAGCTACAAGCAGGATAATACTTTTCTGACACCTGGACGCGGCACGGGTTTCACGGCGCCGTGCTGACCCATCATGAGAAAAAACATGTCAATATCATTAATGTCATTGCATGGGGCTATCATATGGAGAAGACCGCTTGTCAATCGGATGCGGGGTTCAAAAGATATAAGCTTCTGACCAGCATCGCGGTCTGGCCCGGACGGGCCCGGCCGGCCGCTTATATGTGAGAAAAATCCGGTATTCAATGAGGACTCGCTCCGCGCTTCGCGCTCGCTCGTAATCATATGTTTACCTCCGTCTTGAAATCTGTGTAAACAAAGCTTGGTAAAATCATAAAATGTAAATGCCCGGCGGGCCGAAAGCTTTGACCATTATTGACTTAACATTGATTTTCTGAGAGCTGAAAACCTTTAACCTTACGCTCACGCTAATGCTAAAAACATACTGAGACATATGATAATTTAGAATATAGCCAAATAAAGCCGATTTTTTCAAACTCAGGAGCTACATAGGTCGTTTTAGAACGATAGAATATAATAAAAATAGAAGAAAGCATTCCAGATTTGGAGATTTCTCAGTAGGCTCGACAATCCGGCTATCTCAGTTAAAACTAATGTTGAAATCATTATGTGTTTTTGAAAAATGAAAATGAAAACATTTTTATTTCATAATCATTATATTATGAAATAAAAATGAAACAAATGAAATCAAAGTTTCATTTGCAGTCAACTGTATTCCAATTTGTATAATAAAATAACAAATATTGCCATATGAATATCAGTCTTGCTGAGATTCCTTATCAAGCAGGCATTCTCATAACTTGTACCTACAGGCTAGTTCATTATTTTTTACGTTAATTAATTTGATTTAATGAGAATATCTGCTAACTATAAATATTACAAATTGTTATGACACAATTATGGCAATCAATGAAACTTTTCGTTGTTCTTGCCTCGTAATCAACAAATATAATGCTACAATTATTCATTCGCCATTAGAGAATCATAATACCAAAGTGAAAAGTATGAGTCTTCTAATTCTGCATTCAAATTTGGTGATCTCTTTTCTTCGTCTGTAGGCAAGGCAGTATTTTATCCAGCATTCAGTATTTGGACGACCTCCGGAAAACTGAGAAGCATTCCTCCTGGGAGCAAACAGCTCCAGAGAGCATCACTGCCTGCAGAAATCAACAGAACCACCGGCGAATACAGAACCGTCTAGCACCGTCCCGCCAGTGTGTTTCGCACCACCAGACGAGAAAGTGCCCTCACCAGAGTCGGTATTTCGCACCACTAGATGTGGAGGGCGTCTCTGCCTGACGGACGGCCGAGTTGGAGACCAGCCAGCTCGCGGCAGCTCGCGGCAGCTCGTGTTCTCGATCGAAGCTGCCACGGCTCCAGTCAGCTGGCTAGTCAGAGTCGTGGGCAGCGGACAGCTGTCGACGCGCGCCGACTGAGAATGCAGACGCGATTAGAGGTGGCGAATTAGTGAACGGACGCGATTAGAGGCGACGAATTAGTGGCGCTGTAGTCTGGGAAATGCGCGGCAATCAGTGACGGCTGTCGACGACGAGTGGCGGTGACAATGGCGTTAATAGGCGAAACAATCGCGGCAGATGGGCTTGGTTGGGGACAAGTGGAATCGTATTGTATTGGACTTTGAACACGTTCGAATGCACCATGCCAAAGACCTCTACGAGTGTTATTTGGAGACTAATTTATACAAAACAGGAAATGCATGAAATAGTGCTGTATCTGTTCCTATTCTGGTTGTTAGGAACTTCAAAGGTTAAAGAAAAAAAATAGTAAAGTGGCAAACACCTAATGATGAATGGGTCAAAAGGAAAATACAAATTGATAGTAATTCAAACCAGGGGGATCTAACGGGGATATTATAATATTGCCTCTCAGTCCGCCCCCCCCAAAAAAACGTCGGAAAACGATTGCAATTTCCAGCATTGTTGGTGTCAGAAGATGACTTAACTCCTACAGCGCAATTTGTGTATGTGTAGTTAACCCTAATCTGGAACGGATACAAGGTATAATAATCTGTACAAGGTACAAGGTATACAAGGTATACAAGGTATACAAGGTATACAAGGTATACAAGGTATACAAGGTATACAAGGTATACAAGGTATTCAAGGTATAAGAATCTGTCGGAGCGGGGAGTGGGCTTGTTCGCCTCCCTCAGATCTAACCTCACATAAGAGCTAGAATAATGCAATTTGGTGGGTGTGGGTAGGGTTTATAGGGACCTTTATTTTGTGAAATTGTAATGGCCTTGGATTAATATTTTGGAGGTAAAATGACGTTATCAAAGGCAAAATTTGCCCAAATGTGAAGTTTTTCAGGAAACATTGTCATTACCTCGGAAACTATGGCAGATAAGAGCAATAAGGTAAATAAAATAAAACGCTGAAAAGTTATTAAAATTGATTTTAGTCAAGTGTCATCAGAATTGACCTCAGGTCAATATTTTTGACTATAGATGTCATCAAATGTAAGCAAACCTGTTTTCGGCATAAGTTGTTTCATACATATTTTTATCTTAAAGTTATGGGGCAAGTGTCGCCGACGATCTGCAGTCCCCTTTGGTTCTGGGGCCTGCTATATTTTGTAGCTAAAGATGTCAGACCCGTAGTGTAAAGAAATGAAGATTTTATGAAGCTTATTGGAGTCCAGAAACGTAGAATAATGAACATATATAACATGAGAAGGTGATATAGATGCACAGACACACGCACATAAACCGAGTTTTACACGTCACAGACCGGTGGCGTTCTTGCCGAAATTGTAGGTTACTTTATAGGTTATTAGGTTATTAGGCAATTAGGTTGCACTAGGGCAGGCAGGCCTATCAGTTCACGAAACACCGGCGCACACAACTCGTGACGCACGGCGGAATCACTCGCCCCCGAGAACTGCTCCCGGTGACTCTCCAAGTAAGACTGCAGTGGCCGGGCCGGGCCACCACGAATACCACTCAGCATACAGTGAAATACAATATAAAATAATTACTGGGCCGATATTGGATTGTTGAATTTCATATTATAACGACGATTTGTAACGAGCTTCCGGTCTCGGATCGCAGCGCGCGGCATCTGAGATGTGGTGCTGGTCGCGCTGCTGGCACGCGCAGCTGTCACTACAATATATGTCACATAACGAAGAATTGTAACTATTATTGTAATGGCATCCCGCGCTCAGGGCGGCTGCAAACGCCCCCGAGCTGCGTAGGCTGACCGCGCTTCGGGCACGCTCCGCTGTCACAACACACATATATATATATATATATATATATATATATATATATATATATAATTGTTCATTGTGGCTTTCGCGGGCCAGGTCTCCGCTTACCAGTCGAAAACTCCGATGTGATATCAACATCAAAACCTTAGGACTTTCGTCGTGAGCAGCAATAATTGTGATATCATCGTGTTTTTCTCGTCAAGGAACGAAAACGTACCAATTTGGACCAATTCTTAAGCTCAATTCCAAGTTTGTCCCCGGGTCAAGGTCAAGGTCAAAGTGATCTAGAAGGTCGAGTTGCGTACATAAAAGATAGAAATCGACGAAAAAAACCGTTTTGACGGTTGCAAGTCTCTTCGGTCATCCTGTCATGAGTTATTGACTCAACACATTCATTAGCATGTCTTCTCTTGCTTATATCCATTTTTTTCATCATTTACTAATCTGTTGCCATTTTTAAACTAAATTTAGTTTGTAAAAAAATGGATTTAAAGAATCAAAATGTCGAAATAGTTATCGGAAAGGCCATTCTATTCTATACCGCGGACACCTTTTTCGCTAATATTTTGCTTAAGAAAACTTTCCACGAGTGATTAACCATGCACATGTTTTGAGTCAAAACGGCAGAACATGCCCCCTATAATGAACCTGGACCCCATCATTTTTTTTTTAATAACACCATCCGATGCGAAATGAAATAATAAGAAAAGTCAACAGGTTTAACAGATCTTATGTTGATTATTTAATGAACTGTACGCGAAAAACCTCAGGGAGGAGGGGGGTTGTACTATTTCCCCTGACGTTCATAGGGCTTATACGCAAGACAGCGTAATACAATAAGCTTGGAGCTATGTCTATTTTTTCCCCAAACGAAATCCTTGCCGTTCTGGATCCGTCAGTTGTTAGTCAAACTCTGAATAATTATTATTCCAAATAGCTGTTTGTAGCGAGGCCATATAAAAGCATTGCAACTAAACGAAAATGCTTTGAATTTTGGAATTAGTTATTTGATTTGTCCAGCAAAGCAATACTTCTTTAGCCATTGTTGTTTGTAATGAAAAATGCAAAGAGCATAAAGGGTAGCACAATTTGTCTTCATTATACATTCAGGTCCACTAAAAAATTGTAATCTAAATCAGTGTGTGCCAGAACTCGACGTGTCCTAGGTAGCATGTTCCAGAACTCGACGTGTCCTAGGTAGCGTTGAAGTCAGCACGAGCCTCAGCTTCAGTCACGCAATGCCAGTTTAGATGCTTCAACTTGTCAGGTAAAATTGGTTTGAGGAGTTTCCAATTTTACGCTATTAGTGATATCCATTAAATAACGTCCGTCCATATAAGAGTCGAGACTCTCCATATTGAAAGCTTGCAGTTGCAGTTTCATCTTCATATCGACTTATTTACCAAATACTTGCGTAAAGGCACCACGTTTGTCCGTCTGTCTGTCCACCACGGCTGGCCTGCCGACCGAGGCGGGCCGATGGCAGCCGCTATTTCCGCAGTTCAAACAGAACTCATGAGAAATAGATGACCGGCGAAGATTGGACAGCGCAGCAGCGACGATGGCGCCCCGGAATGTGCGGCAACGAACAGACGCCATCGCCGGCCTAGAAACGAGGCCCAAACGGGAAGAGTGGCGCCGCTGTCGGCTCGAGGTGTAAATAGCGCCTGTGTAGTGTAGTAAAATGACCTCGCTGTGACACCCTGCTCGGCTTGTAACGAAATACTCTCCAGCGCATACGAGACAACTGTCACAGAGGCAATACATTTTAAAGGGAAGGATATTATTTTAGCCCTCTCCAGTGCAGCATCCGATACCTACATGACCATGCTGGGGGAAAGGGGGTAGAGCCCTTCAAGGGACAAATTTTCAGCCCGCACCCCGCTCCACAGCCCATTCAGCCAGACACAAACCCGTTCCGATTTGCATTCATACGTGATTGGCTCACATTCCCGCCCATTTCAGCATATTTAACTGTTTTTGTTGTTAACAAATTATACGGTCTGTCCCAAAACCGATCCAATCCGTGAATTTTCAAAAAGTTTGCCCCACTTCCATCCATTCCCGTCCCATTTTAATTTCCATGTGGGATTCTCATTCTATGAAGGGCTCTAGAAGGGGAACGATCCCCTGATCTATCCCTCTGGCGTTTCGCCGCTAATTGAGCTAGAGTTTCGATTTTGAAACGAGTGTATTGCTTGTGTCGAGAGGAGGCTGTTGATACCCGATTTTAAAGTCCTGGGACGTTAGGTGATCTCTGAGCCATGGCAATGACCCGGATTTCATCTAAGTAGTACATGCGTAGAACTTAAATCGAATTGAGCTATAATCGTGAATGAGCATAAGATTATGCAGAATTAATGACAAATATTAAATCAGCGTCGCAAAATGTCATAGAAACTACCAAAATTCAAAAGTGTCGTCTTGAGTCATTGGAGGTCTTGCACTTGCGATAGTTCAATTTATATGTTTGAGTACAACAATCTGATAAAAATGTTAAATACTTGGATGGATTTTTTAGGTAGGATATAATTCGCATTTAATTATAACAACTTTTCATTAGACCTTTCACTTCACACCAGTGACATTTTATACCAGCATCTCTACTTGCTGAATCGGGCGGAGTTCGTGGAATCTGGCCAATCTGGCTGACTGCCAAGCGAACAGGTCCGTACAGCCGGGCAGCGCTCGTCTGTCAGGCTCCAAATAGTTCAGCTGTCCATTGGCAATTTGTAATCGACGCTCCCTGGAGAAATGAGTCCCCGACAAGGACATCAATGTTGAATCGCTCCCATCGAACAGTGGCACACTCTGGCACAGTGCCAAATGGCAGGTATTGCAAACCTGACTAGGTAGAGCCCTTCACGGGACACATTGTCAGCTCTTGTCCCGTTTCAGCCCATTCAGCCGGACCCAAACCCGTTCCAATTCGAATTTATAATTGATGTGGCTCCCATTCTCACCCGTTTCAGCACAATTTACTTGTTTTGGTGCTAAAATATGCTATGGTTTGTCCCAAACCAAACGTGAAACCCGTTCCAACCCATTACATTTCCAAAAAGTCGCCCATTCCCACCCATTTCCATCTTGTTCCCATTTCCATATGGGATTCATATTCCATGAAGGGCTCTTTTTCAGACTCTATTGATACCGAGCAACAAATCCCTACGTCACGCTATTTATTGATGCTGTTTTAAGATGTCAGTTTATAAAGTATGCAAATATCACCCGTCATGTCCTATATCCATCACTATCTTCACCTTTCCGTTGGTTATTTTCTTCTTGTCTATATTTATTCTCATTTCGTCGTTTTTCATTTAGCATGTTACATAACAAGCACCTGACAGCGTTTCCATTAGCTGCCAGCTATTTAATACATTTATTATCCAACGTACAGAAAGAAGCGTACGCAAAACGTTCATAGACACGTGATGCAAACTATGTCATATATGTCTGCTAAGATCTATTTCGATTTAAGCAGCAGACATACACCAGTGATACGACCTCACAGTTCTCCAGTAAATTGGGTCCACCGGGTCGTCTTCGCCGCTGTCGTAGCCACTCTTGTTTAGCATTACCAGCTCACCTGGCCTTACAATGGCCCGTGCTGATGAAAGCCTGTTTTTGAATGTTATCTCGTTTTCTGGCTGGAAGCTGCTTGTATCACGCTTGCAAAAACAAGTCTAGGCACTCTCGGTCCAAACGATTTGAATTACCAAGCCACGAGCGAGGCCCAGCCTACGAGAACAATCACTCCGCCTCTGCTCGTCTCCTATTGTGCCTGGAGCATTTTCTGCTCGTCGTCGTCATAACTGCGTAGATATTTATGCGCTCGTGCGTGCGTGGGTGCTCGCGTGTGTGTTCGTTCGCGCAATCATGTGTGCGTGTAGGCGTGCGTGCGTGCGTGCGTGCAAGCGTGCGTGCGTGCGTGCGTGCGTGCGTGCGTGTCGATCTGAAGCTGAACAGGGGGAGCCTCGTCGACAGAGCGGCCACGTCACCGGCTCGAGAGCAGCCTATCCGTCGCGTCCTCTCCCACCGAAATGGAAAGTCAATACGCTCATCAGGGCGTGCAGATCTGGGCCCAATGTGCGGATGGTGCTGAGAGGGGCGGCGACGAGCCATGACAGACACACAGCCAGACCGCGCTGGGTCCGTTATCCCGATCTCTCCACCCACCCCGCCTCCGCCCCGGTCCCCGCCCTCCGTCCCCGCCCCGGACCCCAGCGTCCGATTAGCCCCGGGCGGGGCGGCCGCAGCAGGCGGGCCGGTCGGGCTGCGCTGGCTGAGCTGTGGTCGGGCTGGGCTGGCTGAACGTGGCCGGGCTGGAGCTCCCCTCCCTTCCCCCACCTCCAGCTCCCGTCCACGCTCCGACGCAGAGACCAGAGACCAGGGACCGTACGCTTGCCGACGCGACGGCGCGACCAGGCCACGGTCCGTCTCCGACTGGGAGGCGGCGGTGACGGCGCGACCAGGCCACGGCTGCGGCGGAGATGGCGGCAGGGAGAGGGCGGTGGAGATGGCGGCTGGGATGGTGACCGAGCCGGTCGGCCGGCTGTGTCAGCACAGTCTGATGTCAGCCTCAGCAAACGGACTGTCTGTCCGGCCTGTCATCAGATCGGGTGTCTATCGATCATGCCGGGTGGGTCGAGGTTCGAGGGGGCGGGCGGTATGCACAGGGAGACGCTGTGGGAAGAGGGGAGACGCTGTGGGAAGAGGGGAGACGCTGTGGGAAGAGGGGAGACGCTGTGGAAAGAGGGGAAGCATGGGTAAACCACGTGGTCAATTTGTTCCAATGCTTAGTTCCCAACATTGTATAATAAATGCTGAGAATACTTTTCACAAATTGAGTAACACACTATGCCATCGCGGCACTACTGGCGTGTTCTATTTGACTAATGGTCTTGAAAGATCCGTATCGTGTCACGTAGCATCACTTGGCGGCCGTCCCGTCACTCGTCTTCTGCTGCTTCCGCGACTGACTGATCTTCGGAGACACCGAGCAAATGTCCTATGGGACTCAATGTCTGATCTGAGAGATGAAGACCATTGTGAAAATGTTCATTGTTCGGTGCCGAGGGAGGGATGTTAGAGGGAGATTCAAACCTTTCTGAAATAATTGTCAAATATATACGCCAGTTGAAGTCGTAAATATGAAGTGAGTGCTGATGAAAATGATAATGATTTTTTCCCTTTCTGGATAACGCTATTTAACCTAATACAAATTAAGTTTTGTTTTTGTTTTGGATGATGACGTCATAAATGTGCTATCGTGAGCTATAATAAAACCTGTGCGCTGCCAAACTATATGGCATAATATGTTCAGACATTTCTTGCGACTTGAATACATTAAACAAGTCCGATACCTTATTCCTTTACCAAATAATTTATCTGAATTACAATATTTGCTAATGAGAAGCGAATTGCACATTGTCGTGCCGATTGTTGTAAAATTTGAAGCGAAAATCACAACAAAATTATAACATATGTTAATAAGAAAAAATAGCCTGTCAGACATTAGTAAATGCAATGGTATGACGCTCTCACCTGGAATCTGCACCTGAAATATTTGTTTTGCCGTACACATTACAACAAATTCGAGGCATACCTATTTCAATATAAATTACACTTTAAATAGCTCTAATCAGGTCAAATGCCAGCACGCCATGATACATCAGTCATTCATAGAACCTCACGATCATAGAACATCAAGGTTTCTTTCTAAACAAATGCACTCGGCCATAACGAAAGCTGACGAAGTCGGTACAAAACGTTCATAGTCCAGCGTTACAAGGCATTATGCTTGCCCATCTTCCCTCCAAATGAATTCGTCTAAAACCAAATGACTGTGTTTGTTTTTTTGCAACCTTCCCCAATTTCACTACATAGCCACTAGCTTAGAGCTATCACAACTCAGAGCCAATGTTAAGGTGCGACGCTTGTGAGTGACACATTCTCACCAGATCGAATGAGTTTCCGTCACGTCCAAACCTTGCCGATCAAAGCATGATCAAAGCATGAAAGCAAATAGCAATACACAGCACACTGTTACTGTCAGAAGTGCAACGGACCCGTACCAATCCATCCCTCCTCCTTTTATTATGGACTTCCAGTGAACCAGGATCAGTGCCGTCTCCCTCATCCTACATAGACCATCGATTGCTCATTAGTCAGGTCCTGAGCCAGGTCGGTGCCGGGTGCACTGGATACCCGTGACCAGGATCAGTGCCGTCTCCCTCATCCTACACCGACCATCGATTGCTCATTAGTCAGGTCCTAAGCCAGGTCCTGACTGCCGGGTGCACTGGATACCCGTGCACCCACACTGGGTGTCCGTGCACCCACCGGTGTCCCCGTGCACCCCCTGACATTAGTCATTGCACCCTTATGAGGTAGAGCACTTCGCAGTCGAATACAAACAATTGAACACAAGTGCTTTTGAAACATTCGAGCACATCAAACAAACAGGACACTTGTCAGGACAATAATCTTCAGATGCAGTATTTCCACATTTTCAGACCTTAGGTTGGTAAACATAGGATAATGACAGTCCACCCTATGGCAATGCACGTGCACCCTCTGGGAATTCAGCCTGGCCACGGGCCTGCAATGTATTACAATTAGGGCCGGTCGGAAATCCCCGATGACAATTACGTCGGAGGTTAATATCACTATAGGTAATCCCAGGCAGTACCAGGCAAGTAAATAATACCAAGGAAAGCAACGATGCTTGACATTTAACATATACACTCATGTGAATGTGCATAAACTGGGTTTTGTAGCAAACGCTGGTGTTCGTCATCAAACATCTTGATCGAAGCCAAAAATTGATAAGTTCATTATCCAGCCATTGACATTCATTCAAACAAATAAAGGCTTTGTCTATATCCAATGCAGATCGATGTCCTGATTTCGAAACCGATCCATTCCCATACGATCGGCAGTCGCATTGGTTTTAATAGGTCATAAGAAGGAAGTAAAGGGTGTAAACGATGCTAATTCAGACGGAGTGAGTGAGGCCGCGAAGCGGCCTCACTAACGTAGTCTTACATATGGGCCAAAATCCGTCTTCATCTTGCTTGCTTGCTTGCTTGCGTGGGTTTCAGGGATAACAACCGTTTCACTGCACTGATTATGCAAAAGTATACACTGATAATTTTATCGTAAAATAACGCATGATATAGGCTACGTGTAAATATTTGACACAACAACAGAAACTGTCATCATCCATAAATAAACACAAAACAATACAGCCGAATGATAAGCAACGGTGCTTTGACTTCGGATTCACCTATCAAGGTGAGAAGTCAGAATACAATAACTAAATGCCACAAGAAGTGCAGGTAAAGTGTTGTTTTACTATTGCAACAAACAACAATGCTTTTGCCTATCAGTAGCCGGACGAAAATGAAATAACTCGCTCCGTCTGCTTCATGCCATGCATGCTTTACAAGCAATTCGTTTTTTTAAGCTTCTCGGTTACGTAATCTTCCCGACTTTGCACTGCAGACGCCCTTGGCCTTGATCTGTACGCAACTCAGGCGGTACTGTTCTGTTGTGGCAAATCACTCAGTCATGCTAGGGTCTCTGCAGTGTTAAGTAACAAGTAATACATTTTTTGATATTTTTGCAACACTGGCAAGAATGCACTTGGCTTTCGTTACTCGGCATTATATACACGATGTAATCCAAGTTCAACACGAATCAATGTTGTGTTAACCAATGTTACTCTAGCCAAACGGTTTGGATTTTACTCGGTATCCAGTGGATCTACTTAGTTCCATCATTCAACCGTATTAGGCAAGGTGGGCTCGAATCGCTCCTTCGCTAGCTTTTTGCTTCTGCTGGGGACGACCTGTGGCCGGTGGCAGTGGTCGCACTATAGGATAGATCGGTCAGATGAAGCCAGTGGTCTGAGACTGAGGACTGAGGACTGAGGACTGAGGGCGGACTGTTTACAGTCGTTGGGGGACGTGCAACTTTCGTTACTAAATCCTGCCGTATACCTGGAGTTGCCCGATCAGATTGTGGGGTCAGGGCTCGCGCAACAAGCTCTGCTTAGCGTGGGTCCTGGTCCTGCAAATCTATCCAATTAAAATCTTAGGACTTTATATATATATATATATATATATATATATACTATATATAGTATATACTATATATATATATATGACAACTGAGCAGCGAGTCGATTTCAGTGAGTACATTTTAGAAAGAAGGACAGTCGTTATTAGAGTTCAGTTGCACAGACGCGAGGTCACGCGAAACCAAGGTATTTTTTCACCCGCTTCCTTTGCATCTATATGACGATGGAGTCGAGAATTTTCAGACTCGAACTTCAAGTATGTCTGAATGTTTTCCTTGCCGTAGTCTTCGAACACGAACCTCATTTGGGCTTGAATCCTTTCTGCATTAACTCTTTTATCAAAGTCGAGAGGTTGACGGTGCAGTTTAGATGGTTGCCACTGTATTTTCCGACGCAAACCATACCTATGCCAACCAAAGTACACGGATGTTGCCAGATAAATCCTATTATGTGAAATCTCTAAGCATTAACTAGCCAAGGCATTACGATTCTCTTGGTTTTCAGCCTAAGTCGCGTTTTATTTTCGTTGTTGTTTTCTTCCGTTGCATCACAATATCACAATGTAATTTATATTTAACACTTGGGTTGGGTCACCACGTATTTATTTGATTCATGTCAACGTCTAAAATTTGTAAATCAAAGCAGCACAATATATTAAGACTTAGTGAAAATAAATAACAATACAAATGCATCGATGAAAACAACCTCCAGAGCCCTCATTCCTTTCACTATTATTACACAAGGAACATCTTTTGAAATTTGATCCAGAATATGTATTGCCTTTTTTTGTACGCCACTTGCAAACTCATACCTTTGCGGAATTGTCGATGTCAAATAGCGCTCGGTACACATCACCGCTGGTCCGTGATGTTGTCCGAA
>VOPJ01002094.1:0-19356 GCA_014673585.1 Semibalanus balanoides
GAATCAATCCGAAAGTTCGCTGAGGCTTTCAATACAAGTAAGTACAGTTCCCCGCAGCTGTTGCTATGGTACACACTAAGGCCCGTCTTATTTTATTCTCTAGCATGTGTTTGACGTCATATCGAAAAATGACTCAACATCCATTCAAACCGTAACACAGTTTTGAATTGGTGCATAAATGTATTGATTCACCTTATTTATAGCCTGCTTGTAAACAAAAATCCGTTTGTACCGCTTTGCGGCGGGGTAAGCCTCCTGAACCCTGGGATTGCCCATGAAATATGATGCTGGCATCTGACGGCAAGGCCTTGGAGTTACGTTTGCTCACGGCCCGGGGCTATGTCTACCTATGGGGCTATGGGTGAAGCTATCGATAGGTACCGAGTCTGTCCGTTTGGGCCGCCTTTGGATCGGAGCTGGAAAGGGAGCATTGAAATGTCGTCACGTGTGCTATACTCCATGTCGTCACGTGTGCTACACTCCACATGTGATGGTGTAACTACAACACCTCTCCTTCGCACGGGCGTTGCGGTCTGAAGCCGTTGTGGTCTGATGGGTGTCGCGTTTGCCTGCGAGTTTGACGTCAGGAGTTCACTTTCCTCGGCTGGTCCCTGTTTTTATATTCGTGATAGGTTGGATGGGCGTTACATTTTATGAAGTATTTTGCGCTATTATTAGTGAGAATATTTGTGTGAAAACGAATTTGTAGTGAACAGAATTTCCAACATGTAAACCAGTGGTGGAACTTTATATCTCTTGGGGAGGGCCCGAGCCCCCCCCCCCCTCCAATGATTTCAAATGTATACATTAGGCCTATGGCGTTGCATGGTAAGAACTGAGTTAAAATCTATCAAATTAACATAAAGGCCCCCCCGAGCGATTTCATAAAGTTCCGCCCCTGATGTAAACCAGAGCCTGATATTAGATCTAGACACTTTTCTAGACGACTGTTTATGCAGCATACCCGCCAATGCTTTGCAATGTTAAAAGAAAATAATTCACCTTAAACACATGGAGTATTGAACTGAGATAGGCAGATTTGTAGAGCAGATCGAAAAAAGGGTTATTGGTGAAAGCATTACCTCATTACGCTTAGTGCTTTCGACACAGGACTAAAAGGCCCCTTGCAGTGTCCTAGGATTGGGAATTTCGGGTGTAAAGCGACACCCTACATAAAATAATATTCCACTCCTTTTGCCGAATTTGATGGGTTATTTTCTACTCCTTTTCACTTTGAGATTATTTTTCACTCATGTATTTTATTATGTAAAAAGTCAAAACATTGATCAAGTTTTGTTGATTAGCAAGATTGGTAAATTCTTGAAAAAGGCTCATTTTGAGATATAATTTTCATTTTTTTTTTTCTGATCTTCAGTCTGAATTTTCCACTCTGCCTCCTGGCTCTAAAGTAATCCTAGGACACTGGCCCCTTGTATAAGACAAAGCTCTATTCCCCAAAACTTCGACGGAATTGTATGACATCATACCTTTTGACGTCAGAATTGCGTCATACGCAGATTCTGCTGCAAACTAACCGTAGCCATTGTCATTAGTACCAATCACAACTGTTGTTTACGTTATAAGCAGCCTGTGTATATAGGCCTAAAGTCTGTCATTATTGTGTGCAATAGCTTCCGTATCCAAGCTACCACACTGGCGGATCCAGGGGGCATCAGAGGCAAATGCCCCCCCCCCCCCTACAGGAATCTGGGGTGGGGGGCATTCAACACAAATATGCCCCCGCACGTTCCCTGCAATTAACGTGAAAAACAATGATCTTACGAAAACGTTGGGAAAGTTAACAGTTTTTCGGGGATAGATAACCATTTATCGTAAAAATAACCTTAGCAGTGCAGTAAAAACCCCGCTATTCAGTCAAAAAATGGGAAACTTTCGCGCCTTACACAGTATTCTCAATTGCTTATACAAATTAGGAAAATGGATTAGTAAATTCCATGAAGTGCCCGACAAAGGCTCTCCTTGACGGTAATTGTTAAGCTAGCTGGCCTGCCGATTTCCGAAAAAGGCGACGCAAACGCAGGGACGCGGACATCGGCACCCGGAAGCTGCTCCAGCTCCAGCAGTGCCCACTGCCCAACTTTCGGGACCGAAGAGCTAATAGTGGGGACCAGACCACGACCATCTCCCCAAGTCATCTCCCACGAGGCTCCCCAGATCCACAGGGACCATTTATGTGCGGAAAAGTATTTTTGCCTCAGTCTTGCTGCTTTCAAACCATTTGCACTATTACCAGAACTGTTTGTTACAGTTTGGTACAGATGTATAAATACAGTTATTATCATTATACATGTTACTACTGAGTATGGTATGTCTATTTTGGAACCAATAGTACTATTGAGTATGTATGTACTATTGAGTATGTATGTACTATTAAGTATGTATGTACTATTGAGCATGTACACATGTACTATTGAGTATGTATTCACTATTGAGTGCTGACTGCCACCGGTAATCGTGATTTGCAACCCGAGGCATACAAACTATCTTCATTTAAATATCTGTCATCATACCGAACGTGCAACCAGGAAAAGGGTTACCTGAGACTTGGCTCCAATTACGGTCTGGTTCCAATATGAAAATGTCGTTTTCCACGACATAAAATTACAATTATCCCGCCGCTTCGTGGCGTTACATCAGTGGCCTTCGTCATTACGAAGCCATCGTCATTGTCTTCGGTCCGTCGTAACACTAAATTGAACGATTCGCATTTTAGCCTCTTATCCTCTACGAGCCTATATTTCTGGGTTTTATCTGGCTAAACAGAAAAAAATCGCGTGCGACGCTTAATAGCTAAATACCTACTATAACATGGAAATCTGCATTAAATATGTTGCAAAGGCGCATACACGCAGAACAAACGGGGTACATTTTGTCGTCATTTCAGCATCCAACTCAATAATTATCGGTGAAGCCCGTGCGAGTTGGTATGAGATAAATGCTATTATTACTTATATGTGTATATGCTACGGAATATTGCGTTTCGTGTGATGTTTTTCTCTCCGAAATAGTTTTTTTTTTACTATTTTTGTCCTGTCGAAACAAAGTGTATTATTTAAGGCTCGAATAACCAAAAAATAGATCGTGACGGCCCAGATTCGAGGAAAAAATTGGGGACAAAGTTTTTGGCCACAAAACAGATGCAAAGATGATGGAGGACTGTTTCGCAAATCTCAGAAATTTATTATCTTAGTGACGTAATCTCTTTGGTGACGTTATGTCACTTTTGATGATATCATACATGCTCAGAATATTATTTCGGGAGGCTGCAGTGCAGACGATTGCAAAGATGATTCCATGCATGAAGTTGCCTACAAGAAATCAAAGTCACTTTTCACGTTTGAATCTTATGGTAATGGCGGAGACGGTGTTTTATTTGTAAATCAGTTTTTTGTCTTTGAATACTGTGATGGACGGTGGTTGGAGAGTCAATCTTCAGGTTGTAGATGTGGTACAGGATAATCATCATAACAGTTAAGAGATTATTATGAGTGAAATATATGTTGAATAATTTTCCAATTCGCCGCCGACCGCGCGCTAGGGGCTCATATAAGCGTGACCTTAGTGTGCACCAGATTTCGTCATGGGCTGCGCTGGCCCATGGGCCATGGGTTGGACCTGGGCTGGACCTCATTTTTTAAGGAAACCACTGGGCTCTGGGTGGTTGTCGGCTGAGAATGTTGAGGTAATGCGCGCGGCGCGCCAGCCAGGTCAGAGCTTAACAATATTGTAGCCAGCTGTTTGTTTCCACAGCAACTCACAGGTGAGTGGTATTATTTCCCATTGATTGTATGCAAGTAAATATGCCAGGATAATGATGGCAAATTTTGTAAACAAAAATGTGATATGCTTAATCTGAATGGGTTGGACTGGGCATGAGCCTCAATATTATGAATTTGACTGGACCTGGTCTGGGCTTGGTGTTCAGGGTCTAGGCTGGGGTTGGTGGGCCCACGACGAACTATGGTGTGCAGTCTGTGTACCATAGCAACTGATAAGGCCCCTCTGTTATCCCTGTAGATAATGCAGGAAAGGCACATCGTCAATTAAACCGCCCCACCGCTGTGTATCCTGCATTACATTCCTCCGTCGGGTTGTTGTCGGACACGAGGTGATTGATGCAATATTGATTGTAGACCCCTGGTGTCCCTCAACATACATTTGATTGGCGTGTGTGTTACACAGCATGCCATTGGCGCGACATTTCAAATTCTGTGACGCAATACCTAGCCGACTATAGTCTGCATACTATCCAGAATAGAAGGAATATTCTCCGATATAATATGTATCTGATGACTATACTGTCGTTCTCTCCTAGCCGAGCCCCGTCTGGATGTGCTGGTGAACAATGCCGGTGTGATGCGCTGTCCCCGGCTGCTTACCTGCGAGGGAATCGAGCTTCAGCTGGGCGTCAACCACATGGGACACTTCCTCCTCACCAACCTGCTGCTGGATAAACTGAAGGTCAGCTGCTGTGAGGAGCTGCTGAGGAACGACGGACAGGGGAGGGGACCGGTCGGCCGTCGATAGTGGCCGGCTCGACTTCACTGACCCGCTGCCGGTCACTGAGACGCCAGCCTGTGTAGGAGCCCCTGCTTGATGGAGCAGGGGACCAGGGGAAAGGGGAACGGTCGGCCGTCGATAGTGGGGCCGGCCTCGAACTTTTCACTGACTCCGCTCCCGATTCACTCGAGAGAAAAACGCCAGTCTTGTGAGGAGCTGCTGAGAGCAGGGGGACAGGGAGGGCACCGGTCGGCCGTCGATAGTGGCCGGCTCGATCCTTGTAAATCCTTTGTGTACTTCGTAATCTGACCCGCTTGCCGGTCAACTGAGTACCGCCCAGCCTGTGGAGGAAGCTTGCCTGAGGAGCAGGGGTACAGGGAGGGGACCGGGGTCGGTTCGTGTCGATAGTGGCCGGCTCGAATCCTTCATGACCGGCTGTGCCCGGTCCACGTGAGACGCCTGAGCTGTGAGGGCTGCTGAGGGAGCTAGGGGACAGAGGGGAGGGGGACCGGTGGCGTTCGATAGTTTGGACTGGCTCGACTGTTCAGCTGTACTTGAGTCAGCTCGCTGCCGAGTCACTGTAGAACGCCTAAGCATGTGAGGAGCGTGCGTGAGGAAGCAGGTGAACAGGGGATTGGGAACGCCATGGGGTCGGCTCGTCTGAATAGTTGGGCCGGCCTCGACTTTCGCAGTTTTGTTGGTCTGTCAACAAACTGAAATTTACGCCTGGTTGTTAGCATGGGTGCTTCGTTTGCCGGGTCCACTGTAAGACGTCCAGCTGTGGAGGGAGCTTGTGAGGATACGGCAGGGGAAGACAGGGGAGGTGGGACCGGTCGGCCGTCGATAGTGGCCGGGCCTTTCGACTTCACTGACCCGCTGCCGGTCACTGAGACGCCAGCTGTGAGGAGCTGCTGAGGAGCAGGGGACAGGGAGGGCACCGGTCGGCCGTCGATAGTGGCCGGCTCGACTTCACTGACCCGCTGCCGGACACTGAGACGCACATTTGGAGCAGCGGCAGAGGATACCGTCTGCGATATCGATGTCGATGTCGCAGTGTCCTAGGATCGGAAATTTCGGGTGTAAAGCGACACCCTACAAGATATAATATTCCACTCCTTTTGCCCAATTTGAAGGTGTATTTTCCACTCTTCTTCACCTTCGAAATCCTTTTTTTCACTCATTTATTTTAATATGTAAAAAGCCAGAAAATTGATAAAGTTTTGTTTAATAGCAAAATGGGTAAATTCTTTAAAAATGCTCTTTTTAAGGTAGAATTTTCCACTCTTTTTCCTGATTTTCAGTCTGAATTTTCCACTCTGCCCCCTGGCTTTAAAGCAATCCTAGAACACTGCGATGTCGGTACTAGGCCTGGTGTAAGAACAGAGCGAATTGTGTGATAGCTTGCCAATCATGTCTCTATTCGCACTTGGTATTGATGAATCACGTCACGATGGATCACGTTAGGCGTCTTATAAACCTAGCAGTTGCGGCGCCCTTAGGCCCAAATTATCATCGAATCACGTCGCTTTGAATCCGATTATAAATTACTGCATTTTCTTAGTTCAAAATGTATGTCATTAAAATGTCAGAGTACGACCACTGACCGAATGTTTCCGATGACGGCTCGTCCTATTACGGCAGTCTTTGGTGGTCGGATCATGCCGACACCGTGCCATCTGTTATGCCAGGAGGATCAGCTGACCAGTTCAGTTCTGTTCAGCTGGTCATACTGACACCTCCTCTGCCCCGTGTACAGAGCAGCGCGCCCAGCCGGGTGGTGAACGTGGTGAGTGTAGCCCACCGGCGCGGCGCGCTCGACTTCAAGGACCTCAACAGTGAGCGTGACTACTCCCCGGTGGAGGCTTACAACAACAGCCACCTGGCCAACATGATCTTCACCGTGGAGCTGGCCCGCCGGCTCAAAGGTGGGCACGCGAGATAGTAGTGTCAGGATCTATCCTGAAAGACTAGGGGGGATTATAAACGCCCTACTCGGCACGGCGCGGGTACCTTGTCCTGTCCTGCCCTGCCCTTGACCTGTCCTTGACCTGTCCTTGACCTGCCCTTGACCTGCCCTTGACCTGCCCTTGACCTGCCCTTGACCTGCCCTTGACCTGCCCTTGAACGCCCTTGACCTGACCGCCTGCCGCTCGTCCTGTCTTCGCCTGTCGCTCCGCCCTGCTCCCCCCTAGGTGCCCGCCCCTGTGCGTCCGCCCTGTCTCCGCCCTGATCTAGCTGACCTATCTGCCATGACCTGACCTCCAATGACCTTGAAACCTGCATGACTGAGCTGCCATGACTGACCTTGCCTGACCTGACCTGCCATGAACCTGACCTGACTGCATGAGCTGAACCTGCATGCCGACCTGCCCATGACCTGACTGCCATGACTGACCTGCCATGACCTGACCTGCATGACATGCCCTGGCATTGAAACTGCCCTCAGACCTGATCTGCATGACTGACCTGCATGAACTACACTGCCATGACCGACCGTGCCACGTACTGACCTGCCATGAAACTGACCTTGCCATGCACCATGACCTGCCATACCTGACCTGCCATGACTTGCGCATGAAACCCTGACCTGCCATACCTGACCTGCCATGATCTGACTGACTGACCTGCCATGACCTGCCATGACTGCTCCATGACCCTGCCATGAACCTGCCCTGCCTGCCTGCCTGTCCTCAGTACCGAGTCACTTACGCTGTCCACCCGGGCCTGACGGCCACTGACCTGATCTGACCTGCCATGACCTGCCCTGCCCTGCCCTGGCCTGTGCAGGTAGCGGAGTCACCTGTAACGCTGTCCACCCGGGCCTGACGGCCACTGACCTCAGCCGACACATGAGCTTCTACAACAGCTGGCTGGCGGCGGTCGTGGTGAAGCCACTGCAGTGGTTCGTGCTGCGCTCTCCGGCCCAGGGCGCCGCCGCTATCGTGTACGCCGCCACCGAGCCGACTCTGAGCGACACCACCGGCGAGTACATCAGGTGAGGCGCACATTTCGACAGAGTTTTATTCATTCAATGTTTTGATATTTGATGGGTATTGGTTGATATTCGCCATTCGATCGTTGATTTGTCTTGGTATTACAACTTGGGTTTGTTTTTCATTCTGTGTCTTATGGGTTATTCCTTTTGCACCCTTTTGGCACAAGTTATAAGTTTTCATTTGTTATTGTAAAAGTCATATGGCTGTAAAGTCGATCATTGAATGAATACGCCTGTATGTGTATGCCCTGTCTCGAGCTGGCGCTCTGTGTTGGTGTGCGGGTTGGCCGTAGTCTTGACAGCGTCTCCTCTATGCCGGTAGTGAGTGTGAGGGCACCTCGGTGGCGGAGGAGGCGCTCAACGAGCAGTTGGCAGCGCGCCTCTGGGCAACCAGTGCCCGCTGGACGGGCCTGACGGCGTCTCCTCCGAGCACCGCCGCCGCCGCCCCCGCCGCTGCCGAGACTGCCACCGACACTGCCGCCCCCGCCGCTGACAGGGCGGTGGAGGCGGCGGTGGCGGCGGCACCGTCAGCCAGCGTGACACAGACCGTCACCAGTGACAGCAGCTGACGGGAGGTGGTTAGCAGCAGCTCTGTCAGTGGTGTGTTGTGTGTGTATGGGCCGGCAGCGAGTGATGTCGGAACGCGGCATGTGTGTGGATGTGTTGCCAGTGGAGAGTCGTCCGACTGCTGAGCTGCTGCTGCCGCTGCTACGGAACATTGCAGGGCCCGAAGGAGGCGACTCTGCCGTCAACTGGTGATACCGTGACGTGTGCCCGGTCGCCGTATTGTTATTTATGAGCGCAATACACATTGTGCCAGTTCTGCCAACTGTTGAGCTTGTTGGTGAGCGGTCTCGACAGCGTCTGGAAGGAGTCCGGTTGGTTGTTGTTAGTCACTGCAGCTGCTGCGGCTGCGGCAATGAGGCAGGACGTGTGGAGTAGAGCATTTATGGGGGCACGGTTAGATACCCGCGCCCCGCTGGGGGGGGGGTCGAATCTGTGCCTTTCGTATTTTCTCAATAACTTAAGCTTAATAGTTATGGAGGTAAAACTTTCAGTACATTATGCTACATCAATAATGTGCGCCTGGTTATGGGCAACAAATAACTCGGCAGTTGTTGCGCCCTAAAACCCCAATCAACAAACAAACGATAAATAATGTGCGTCTTCTCACAAAATGGCAATGAAATTGATGAGGCTCTTTGGAAGATAATGACGCTCTAGTGACATGTCACCACATTTTGTGATATAGCGATAAATATTTGAACATTCGTAGACTAATTTGGAAGGAAATTGACAATAAAAAACGTCGAAAGAAAGGAAGTCATTGTCTTCAAAATGGCTATATCGGATTTTCAAAAGATCAGTTTTTGACACAACGTTGTGACAACGTCAAATTGTTTGCTGGATTAATACCTACTATAACATGGACATCCGCATTAAATATGTTACAAAGGCATACACGTAAAAAATGGGGTACATTTTTTCAGTCATTTCAGTAGACCAACGACTCGAGAACTATCGGGTGAAGCCCCTGCGAGTTAGTATGATATAAATGTTTGTATTACTTATATGTGTATAATGTTGCCGTTCAAAGTCAAAAACGCATAACTAACAATTTCATAATTGTCCAGGAGAGCATTTTTTGGTGTTACAGGAGTATAAGAGCCGCCTGTAATAAGCAATTGCTTGGAATTATGTATCAATCGGACGACAAAGTAATTTTCTATCAAACTATTGTGAAAAATAGTCGATGTGAATAAAACAGTCAGCCAAGTCATCGTTAATTTTGTCTGCCACTTTAATATCACAACCAAAAGTAAAAGTCACTCAGAAAAAACGCGTAACTGGAAAAAGCGCGTAATGATACAGATATCGTGTTTTGTCAACTTCGGAACTCAAACACGGTATTCAGCTCTGACAAAAACGCGTATCTGCTTGTAATTTGGTGCATTAGCTGTAACTGGCAATGACCGTATCTGCAATAATTTGTAAACAAAGCAGCTAAACGGTTATTCACAATGACAAAAACGCATAACTGTGAACTTCACAGGATTTCTCATGACAAAAACGCGTAACTGCACAGATACGCGTTTTTGTCACTGGTGATGTTATGTATTTGGACGACATGCGCACAGGGATGACAGATACGCGTGAGTTACGCGTTTTTGTTTGGGAAAATTGCAACTTGTAAAATTTATACGTTTATTTGCATAAGTTACATTCATTTTATTCTTATTAAATTAATAATGCAAAGTGATCATGTAAACCAGTTTATGCGGCTCAACAAGACGAATCGACAGATATTAATAACTCTATTTTCAAGAAAATGTCAGTTACGCGTTTTTGACTTCGAACGGCAATTATGCTACGGAATATCGCGTTTTGTGTTCTGATTTTGTGTATTTCTTCGCTCCGTTTTTTTTTCTGCCGAAAAATAAAGAAAGGTGATTTTTGTCCCGAAAAAGTGAAGTTTTTCAGCTAAACAACCAAATAAGGTGACCGTCCCAGATCCGAGGAAAAAAATGGGGTACCTTTTTGCCACAAAATGCTGTGGTGGGTTTACCCTCTATGAAAGGCTTGTTAAGTTTGAGTTTGTTATGGAGGTGCTGTTCCGGTGCCTGTCAGTGAAAAGGCACTGCCAAGCCACCGGTATGACAATTTGTGTCCCCCCTGGGTTGTTATTGACTGAGAGTTGAATCTCGAATCGACTCATGAGTCAGACATTTTTGAATGAGTCATGAGTCGAGTCGATTAAATTTTTAAAGCGTCACTTGAGTCAAGAGTCGAGTTGATATAATTTTTATAAACAGCATTTGAGTCAAGAGTCGAGTCGATTCATTTTTTTTAACAACACTTGAGTCAATAGTCGAGTCAGTTCTTCGGCTGTTGAGTCAGACTTGAATCGACTAAACGAAGTGTGAGTCGTTACAAGTCTGGTGACGTACAAGCATCGCTAAGCTATTAAGCTGCCGTGAATAAAGCACCCAGACACTAAAAAACGCCAATGTGGCGTAAATTTAGCACCATCACCGGGGTGAAATTGACATTGATTTTCACCAAAGGGTGCTGAACCCTTTTAACAGTGTATCACATTTACTTTGTCGTGCCCACAAACGTCTTCACATCCGGCTGCGTTGACATCGCCCACTCATGTTACGTCATTCATTCCTGTGACGCTACCGTACAATCCTGGGTCGCTATGTGACTTATATTTACAGTATTACTCCTTAAAGGAAATAGTTCACCTTCAACATGGGTTTTGAACTGAGATAGCAGTTTTATAGCCCGTGTTGAAAAACCCCTCAACTGTAAGTTGTCTGGAGTCTCTGGACTGAAAAGGCTCTCCAGCCGAATATATTGGACTTTTTGTCGAAGGAATGTGAGGCCATAAACAAAGGAATGTCCAAGAACGTAAGGGCCTCACACACCTGGGCAGAGGCTATACAGTAATCTTACGCTCGACTACTCTCGACTACTCTCGGTCGATTGTCATTGATGTTAACTTTTTTCACATATAAACGTACAGTCCAAATTTACATAGGACCCGAAAAAGTCACTTGGATTATGCAAATTGCATCTCTCTTACAAAAAGTTGGTGTGGATTTTCTTCACCAACTTTTAAGTTGGTGTGGAGCTTTCCACACCAACCACATACAAAGTTACACCCATGCGTGTGCGTGTGCGTGTGCAGGTGCGGGTGTGTATGTGTGTGTGTGTGCGTGTGCGTGTGCGTGTGCGTGTGTGTGTGTGTGTGTGTGTGTGTGTGTGTGTGTGTGTGTGTGTGTGTGTGTGTGTGTGTGTGTGTGTTGTGTATGTGCGTGCGAAAGAGACCTGGCCTTCTCGGCTGCTTCGAGTGAGGGTGAGACATGCCGATCAAACACAGAGTTACGACACAGGATGTCAAGTTATTCATATGGCAATTTTGATAAAACCCATTCGATTTACCTTGTTTCCATTGAGCTTCGTTCTTGTAATAGAGGTACAATGTTCCATTGATAGTTTGCTCGTATTTTTCTTAAGTTATGTAATTACGTTGCAACAACCATTTATATATAATGATCTGAGGGCATGCTACGTGAAGACAGAAGCTCATAACACGCACTGCTGAAATGCGTAAATTTCCTGAGACGCACGGCACGGAAGCTGCAACGCGATCCGACGTCTGTAACCGCTGCTGTCACGCGTGACCTGGCGGCTCCTGCAGGGTCACGGCTGGTCCACAGCTGTCGGAGCCGGGGTAGAGTCGGCAGGCAGCCTGAACCTGCTGCAGTGACGTCACAGCTGTCGGAGCCGGGGTAGAGTCGGCAGGCTGAACCTGCTGCAGTGACGTCACAGCCGGTCAGGGCGGACGTTGCCCTTGAACGCTGCTGCCGTTCTGCCGTCAGCTGGCTGTCGTTTGTGTGTGGTGTCGTTAGGACTGTGTCAGGGCACTATACACTGGACTGTGTAGACTGGGGACTGACAGGGACGTGTGCCCGGTGCTGTCCTGCAGTGACTCATTCAGTTTATTGTTTTTTTTTTTGGCGCGTCGACAACTAAGGTCAATTTGCGCAGTGACTCAAATTGTGTCGCAGGGGCGGAACTTTATATCCCTTGGGGAGGGCCCGAGCCGCCCCCCCCGTGCTGAGTTGAGCCCCCCAGATGGTGCTCCGATCCCCCAATGTTTTCCCAATTTTGTGCTTCGGCAAAATTTAAATGAATATCCGTACAGATTTTCTGTTTTGAGTTTGCGTAAATTTCATCATAATCTAGATGTCAAAATCAACAAACCGATCAATACATGACCTTTTCGCTCGACGATGAAAAAATCCAAAAGTTATTCCAAAATTAAGTTATTTTTCGAATATTCGGCCACTAGCCTTTATCAAACAGTCAATTTCGATAGTAAAATAGTACTGACCATATCGAAATGTTGACTGTTTGATAAAGGCCTGTGGCCGAAAATTCTTTACGAGAATAATAACTTAATTTTGGATAACTTTTGGATTTTGTCATATCTACAAGGAAAAGTCATGGTGATTTCGTTGTTTATTTTGACAAACTATTGTCTTTCGCTCTCTCAAGCCTAGCTCTATAATATCTAGATGTGATTCATCCTTTATGAGTATGTACGGGCATGTGAACTTCATTGCGACTGCTGTTTTTTGTATTATGAAATTTACTGGATAGTGGTAGCTAGACTTAATCTTCTGGTCTTACAAGTCGTATGAGCCGAGGGCTCAATGGTTGATTAGCAAAGTAGCATAAGGGGAGCATGACAAATTAGTGATCGGAGTGCTCTATGTAATCAATCCAACGAGCTTGTTGTAATTAATTGTTTGCCTTGGAACAGTACTGTTTAAAGCGCCTTTTTGGCTCCCTGGTATTGCAATACCATAAATATCCAAAATCCGTGCTAAAATAAAAGTCTGATGCGGAGGAACATCGAGGGGATCGAGCCATCAAAGGGCATCGAGTCATCGTGGCCAGAGGGACCAAGGTTTCTTTCCACCAAGACAGGTTCCACCAGTGACATGGGCCATGCCTCCTTTTAGAAGCTTAAGTTAGCAAACTGCCTCATCAACTTTGGAACCAGCAGCACTAATTTGGAATAAGTTATACCAACTTGGAATGTTTTGTTAGGCTAAGGACCTGCATTTTTTAACCAGTTGTGCTGCGGAGCAACGCGAATTTCTGGGTCTTCCCTGGATATGAATTATAATCAGTGCGTCACATTGCGCATGGTGCGGACCTCTAAGCATGTTAGAGTGCATTTAAAAGTGCGGTACCCAAGAACACCCTTCGGGTGTTCTTGGCTGTAACACCCCAAAAAACACCCGACGGGTGTTCCTACGGTATGCAGTTTAACCACTTCACCATTAAGGGTGTTTTTAATTTTCTCAGTGCACTACACACGAGTTTGTCAAAAATATAAATTTTAGCAGTAAACAGATCGTACAAAGTTTATATTGCAAGCAAAATCGAACGGTTAGGTGTGGACGAATGATAAGACGTGTAGCACTAGCAGGCTAAGAGATTATAGACTAGATTGATAAGTTCTGTTCATTGAAGTCGTCTGTGACGCTCCCATAAGATATTTCTTTGATGTTGCAAAATAGAAGAACAAAAATGTAGATATAAAAAGTGCACAAATAGAGATAATTACAAGGTGACAAGAGTGCGTTAGCACCTGTGTTTTCGAGCCAGGGGACCCAGTTGTGAGTCATCCGAGTACGCAAAGGGCCTGGCCGGGCTCATGATCTAGGCGCGCGGCTGTGCAGTGGACTGTACCGGCAAAAATGAATAGGCAATCATGTCAACCGGTACAAGATCAGAAAAGAAAGCACAACAGCAACAACCACACACATCACTACACACACAGCCAGTAGTACACACACACACACACACAACAGGAGAGGTGGACGGGTTTAACCAATAACCTCCCCCCACACTCCTCACCCACTAGTGAGCGTGTTAATGATTTGACAAATATATACGAACATTTTGCGTCCAGTGAGCGACCAATCACAGGCTGGAGACCTTAAGGCCAGCCAGCCCAAAAGGTAATCCCGGCCCCTGGACAAATGGCTATCCTTATCCTTGTTTTGTGTGCTTACCCCATAAATTACATCTTCTTCCCTTTCCTGACATTGCAAAAATTGAACACCATTTTTTTTTCTTAACACTTTCACGGACAACAACTCACATATTCGCATTAATTTAAAAGTTGCAAATTTAAACATATTGTGTTAATGTTGGACAACTCCAATAATTTGTATGTGTTTGCAAACAAAGGTTAGCTGCATACGCGATATGGCTTGTGAGGACAAATCATATCAGGAGTGAAGGGTATAATGGCAATACCAGCGATTTGAGGGAACGGTATTTCCGTCCGACGGTGGCGGCCTTTATTAATGTTTTGGTGACAAAACTTTTATTGCATTTCACGCTTGTTGCAACGTCCAGGTGGTGTCATTTACGTCATCATGTTAAAGGGAGTGTGCCTACTCTTTTGAAATGTCAAATATATTTTTATTCGGTGAGAAGCCCCTTATTTTTTGCTTGAATTATTGGTTACGGATATAAAATTCGTCTGGAGCCTTTAGTTTGAATTTTTTACTTAATATCTGCTTTTGCATTTGTTTTGTTTCAAACTCAAAAACGATCGTCACTATAAAACGAGTAGCGAAGATGTTACCTATGAATTGGGCACTAGCCAGCGCTAAATTATATGCCTGCGTTGTAATTTAAGAGCAATGCTTCTAGTGCGATAAGCTCTCTGGCGACTATTTGATAATTAATCTACTGCCAGTGATGTGATTGGGACTTTGGAAATCTTCAGCAACTAAAGTGATTCTGGGAAGGAAGTACACTGGCTAAATTCAGCAAAATATGTTCTACAGACTAGTGTCAACAACTCCACATGACCAATGTGAGTAGGCACACTCCCTTTAACTGTTAGTTGTACTTTGGTAAAATCGCTACTAAAAAAGGGCATTCAAACAATTCGTCACAAACCCTCTCAAGGCTAAACCCTCACAACGTGACCAAAAACGTGACGACAGTCGAGATTATAAATAAATGTGATTTGTATTTTTAGTTAGTATAGATTATCAATTAACGCTAAAATGCAAACAATGAGATCTTACGATCCGGGAAGCACTTATAGCACTGGAAGCACTACTTAGCTCTCTGCTCTAGTTTGATCTCATACACACGCTGCCAGTTGTTTTTCCCGCTGACAACCTATGGCCTGCCGCTGCGCCGTGCTCTGTCTGTTCCGAGGCTGGATCCAGCCGGCCGTCTTGGGCGGGGGGGGGGCAAACCGTTTTGGGCGAACCTTACCTACCCCCAATTTCGAATTTCTCCCGGATTTGGGCCACTTTATTTTGCAACCTCAGGGTTTTAATGATCTTTTTTAGCTTTTCGACCTTTTTGGGATATTGCAAAATGTCAGCTTGCAGTTTTTCTTGTTCCGACACTGCCTTACACTGAGAATAACTATGTCAGTTGTGTAGCGTACCATGGGGCGTCGCCGATATTTTTTAAGTCGAGAGATCAACTAATTGACGAAAAAATTCACCTCATTTTTATGCTTTTATTCAATCCTTTGCAGCATTTGTAATGTGGATTGTTATTTATATTTAGCGCCGCAAAGCTGCGCGTTGTTTTTACGTCTTTGCCTGATAAAACCCAGCAAAATAGGCGGTAGGCCCTATCAAGAATAAAAAGCTAAACATGCTAGTAGTTTATTCAATTCACTGTTACAACGAACCGAAGACGCTAGCGATGGCTTCGTTATGACGACATGGCCACTGATGTGACGCCGCGGAGCGGCGTAAAAATGTTAATTTTAGGTCGTGGAATTGTTTTTTAATACTGGAACCAGACCGTGAGTGGAGCCAGGCCTCGGTTACCCTATTCCTGGTTGCACTGTCGGTATGATGAAAATCTTGTAAATAAACTGTAGTTTTTCATATTATATAACATATTCTTCGATAGCAAATCACGATTGAACCGGTGGCTATTCGCTCTCAATGGTAACATATGATATTAATACTGTTTACATATGTAATCGAGCTGTAAAACAACTGTAAACAGTGCAAATGGTTTGAAAACAGCAAGAGGCAGAACGACTTTTCCGCACATAAATGGTACCTGCGGATCTGGAGGAGCCTGGGGAGAGATGGCTCCGGGGAGATGGTCCTGGCATGGTCCCACTGTTAGCTCTTCAGTCCAGCAAGTTGGGCACCATTGGAGCAGCTTCCGGGTCGATGTCCGGGTCTTTGGCGTTCGGTCGGGCCTTTTTCGCAACTCAGCAGACTAGTTAACATGTAGCCTCGCTTGAAAAGTGGACTTTGGTGCTCGGGATGGCGGGAACAACGGCCCTGGGTGGCGTCAGCCTGCGAACGCCGACAGACGTGCGGTTTGTGCGGCAGCTACTGAGGTAGGCCTGCCAGACGTGGAGTGGACGCCGCCGACTTCACAGCACGGCTTCTCTGCGAGCAGCGGTGAGCTGGACGGTTGCGGTGGAAGTGGGCGGCGGGCAGTGGCGCGCTGATCGCCTGCGCAACTGGGTGCTCAGTACGCGGGTGCATCGGCGGCGCGCCCAGCGTACGACGCCGAGCTCGACCTCTGGGTACGCGAGGGATGGCTCCAGCCCTATGATGAGCGGACGGATGGCCCGGCGCGGGCGCTGATCCCGCTGATGGCGGTGCCGCAGCCGAATCAGGGGAAGGTGCGACCCGTCCTGGACTACCGCGAGTTGAACAGCCACATCACCGCGCACACCGCGGACGCGGACGTCTGCGCCGAACAGCTTCGCCGCTGGCGTCGGCACGGCGCACGCGTTGCCGTGGTGGACCTGCGGAAGGCGTACCTCCAGCTGCGGCTGGAGCGGCGGCTGTGGCCGTACCAGATGGTGGAAGTACAGGGACGCCGGTACTGTCTCACCCGTCTCGGGTTCGGCCTGAACGTGGCGCCCCTATCATGCAGGGCGGTGGGTGCGTCGCCGTCCTGGAGCAGGGATGCGGCGGGTCGCACGGGGAGTGCTGCCATGACGTGGACGACTGGCTGGTGGACGGGATGTCGTCAGTGCGGAGCACGTGAATGGAGCATTTCGCCCGGTACGGCCTGGCCTGCAAGCCGCCTGTGCGCGCGGCCGACGGAGCGCGGCTACTCGGTCTGCGGGTGAGTGAGCGCGCTGGACAGCTGTGGTGGCGGCGCGACAATCCGGTCGCAGCACCGCCAGACACGCTGACGCGGAGGACCGTGTTCGCGTGGTGCGGCCAGCTGGTATCCCACCTGCCGGTGGTGGGGTGGCTGCGACCAGCCGCCGCTTGGCTGAAGCGGCGTGCCAAACGGCCTCACGGAAGGGTGGGACCGACCCCACGACGAAGCGATGCTGCGGGCTCACGGTGGACTACGTCGCGGACAGACTGGCTGAGGACGAACCGGCTTCGCGGGCCTGGCAGCTGAAGGGGGAGAATTGGTCGTCTGGACGGGACGCCAGTCCATCGCCTCCGGTGTGGTGGCTGGATGGACGCGGTACGGAATGGTGTCGTGAGGTACAGCGGAGCTGGCTGCGGCCGGAGTGCCAGGCGAACCACATCAACATGGCGGAACTGGACGCGGCGCTCAGCGGGGTCAACATGGCGATCGCGTGGGAAATCTCAAACATCGATCTCCGCACCGACTCGGCCACGGTCCGCAAATGGATCGACGACGCTCTGAGCGGTCGCTCGCGTCTTCGCACGAAAGCCCACGGTGAGATGCTGATTCGCCGGCGGATCGACGTCATCCGGCAGCTGGTGGAGGAGTTCAACCTGACGATGACGGTCGGCCTGGTGAAGTCGGCGGACAACCCGGCGGACGCTCTCACCCGCGTACCCAAAGAGTGGCTGCGCGTCCAGGACCCGAGGACGGGCCGGGTTCGGCGGCCGTCGCTGCGGCAGCGGACCGGCGACCGGACGTCGACCCGGCCCAGATCCGCGCGGTCCACGAAGCCACCGGCCACCAGGGGGTGAGGCGGACACTCTGGTACGCACGCCGGGACCAGGACGCGTTCGTCACCCGGTCAGCGGTGCGCGCCGTGATCCGTCAGTGCGACGTGTGCCAGTCGATCGACCCAGCACCGGTGCGCTGGCGCGGTGGGTCTCTGAGTGTGCCGCTGACGTGGGAGCGCCTCGCGATAGACGTCACCCACCACCAGGGGCGCTCCTACCTGACCGTGATCGACTGTGGACCATCCCGGTACGGAATCTGGCGACTGCTGCGCCGGTCCGACGCGGCTGAGGTGGCGGGACAGCTGGAGGACATCTTCCTGGAGCACGGGGCACCGGCGGAGTTGCTCCTGGACAACGCGACAGAGTTCAGGAGCCGCCGCCTGGCAGCGTTCGCGGCGCGCTGGGGTGTCCGCCTACGCTTCAGGGCGGTGCACGAGGCGGGCGGCAACGGCGTCGTCGAGCGTCACCATCGCACCATCAAGGTGATGGCGGCCCGGCAGGGCTGCACGATCGGCGAGGCGCTACACCGTTACAACCATACGCCCCGCGACGGCGCGCGGCCTACGAGTGCACCCGCGGCGGGCCTGTTTCAGCGTGCGGGACGCGATCTGCCGGCGACCGCTGCGGGACGCGCGGACGCGCGGCCGCCCCCAACGCTGGAGGGCGAGGACCGCGACCCGCTCATGCCGTTCCGTGTTGGCGACGCCGTGTGGATGCGTCGCCGCGGGCAGCCGACGCGGTGCACGGACGTGTCGCGGAAGGGAACTGTCACGCGCCTCGTGTCGGACCAGCTGGTGGAGGTGGACGGCGTTCCGTGGCACGTACGGTGCGTCAGGCGCCGGTACGGAGCGGAGGAGCCCGCGGCCTCAGGGGAGAGCGGCGGCGAGGAGTCCGAGCTGGACGACCTCGATTTCCCAGCGGTGGTGACGGCGCCGCTGACGGCCGAGCCGGATCCCGGACGGCCGCCCCCGGAGGAGCGCCCCGATCCGGAACCGCCCGACCCCGACCTGGCGTCTGCGCCTGAGGAGGATGACGAGGGGAGCGATCCTCCCGCGCCACCGGCGACTGACTCCGAACGGAGCACACGAGTGCGGTTGCCGCCGAGCGAACTATACGGACGGAGCGTCGCCGAGTGGATGCTATTTCCTTGACGGTGTTCATGAGTGAGTGTAGTGGTGGTGGTTCTTGAGAATCCGGGGGTGATGTAGAATGTATGAGTCTTGTACGCAGCGCCGGATGTGGCATGACGTGTCGTTAATGAGCTGAGCCGTTGTCTGATGAATGTGATCTGCATGAAGTGCGGCGAGACGTGACCCGGTGACCCAGTGTGAGTCATCCGCTGGATGCAGGCGC
>VOPJ01002095.1:0-19360 GCA_014673585.1 Semibalanus balanoides
GGCAACACCGCCCTCCCCGGCAGCAGCGGCGGCGGCGGCGGACGGCGTGCCCGCCACCTCCAGCTGCACTGGGTAGTTACCCTCGTTGGGGCCCGGCACCAGGTAGCTGATGGTACTGTACGGAGTGAAGTGGAAGTCCCCTGATGTACGGATCCTGCTCCCGCGCGCGCTCTCGCTCCGCTCCGCGCGCCGCGTCTCGCGGCGCTCGCGCGGCTCACGCAGCCCTCGCGCCCGCCCCCGCAGGCGCTCGCGCTCTAGCCCGCTCCGACGCGCGCGGCTCGCCCCGCGCCGCGCTCGCGACTCTCGGCCGCGCGCCGCTCGCGCGCGCTGCCCGCTCTCGCGCGCGGGGCGCGCGCGCTCGCGGGCCGCGCCTCCCCACGCGCGCGCGCGCGCCGCAGTTCTTTCCGGGGGTCAGCGCTCTTCGAAGTGCTCGGCGATCAGCTGTCTGCGGCAGCGGCCGGCCGACAGGCAGTAGCGCAGCATGGTGTACAGGTTGGTCAGGCCAGCGGTGGCGTCCGTGAACACCATCGTACTCAGCGAGAACACGTCCTGCAGCCGGTAGAGGATCAGGCAGTCGGCCGGCTGGCCGTCCCGACCCGCCCGGCCGCTCTCCTGGTAGTAGTTCTCCAGCGACTTGGACAGCGAGTGGTGGATGACGAAGCGCACGTCCGGCTTGTCGATGCCCATGCCGAAGGCGATGGTGGCCACCACCACGCGGAGCTTGTCGGCCAGCCAGCGTTGGTGGATGTCGGAGCGATGCGGCGCCTCTAGCCGGGCGTGGTAGGGCGCGGCTTTGATGCCCGCCTTACAGAGCCGCCTGGCCAGCTCCTCAGTGTCCTTGATAGTGGTGGTGTAGACGATACCCGACTGGCCGCTGTACGTGGTACCGATCAGCCGCACCAGCTCCTCGACACAGCCATCCGCGGTGGCCGGCTTCGGGCGCACCGAGTAGAACAGGTTGGGCCGGTTGAAGTTCGCCTTGAATACAATCGCCTCGGGGATGTGCAGCATCTTCTCGACGTCCCGCGTCACGTCCGACGTGCTGGTGGCCGTCAGGCCCATGATGGGCACCCCCACGAACATGGCCTTCATGATGCCCAGGAACTTGTAGTCGGGTCTGAAGTCGTGGCCCCACTGACTGCAGCAGTGCACCTCGTCGATCGCCAGCCGCGCGAACCGCTTCGCCTTGTGCATTGCCTGCAGCTTGGTCATGAACCGCTTGCTCTTGGCCAGCTTCTCGGGCGTCACGTACAGCAGGCGCATCTCGCCGCGCGGGTTGACCATGTCGCTCAGGATGCGGCTCACCTCCTGGCGCGTGGTGGCGGCGTTCAGCATCTCGGCGGGGATGCCGCGCCGGCGCAGCGCTGTCACCTGGTCCTCCATCAGCGACACGAGCGGCGTCACCACCAGCGTCACGCCGTCGGCGGCCAGCGCCGGCAGCTGGAAACACAGACTCTTGCCGCCGCCGGTGGGCATCACCAGCAGCACGTCGTGGCCGGACATCGAGGCGTTGATGGCGGACAGCTGCAGCGGCCGGAAGCCACCGGACAGGCCGAACCGGTCACGCATCAGGGCCGCCAGCCGCTCGGACCACGGGAACTGGCGCGTCTCCCAGTCCTGGTCGGCGAGCTGCGCGGCGCGTCCGGCCCTCACCTGCCCCTGCAGTCGGCTCTGCTTCTCGGTCAGCAGGCGGCGCCACTGCTGCAGCTCAGCCACCTTGGCGTCCACGTCGGCCAGCTCGGCGGCGACCTCGGCCAGCTGGTCAGCCAGCTCCGGCTCCGACGGGGTCCCACGTGAGCCGGAGGAACCGACGCCAGCACCCCGGTCCCCGGCCATGACTGTGGCAGGGTAGTGCAGGTCCGCTCACTGAAAACCACCGGTTCAAGGTCAAGGATAAACCACCAAAATATGGAGCAGTAGCTAAAGATACACGGCGACTTCTGATAATGATGCTGATTTTCTTTGCAAACGCAAGCCTGACACGAAGATTAAGATAGCAACTCTCCATAACGGTGGGGCGTCGGCGCGTGAACACTACTGGGGACGGGTAGACGCGATTGGCGGGGAAGGGTTGAGGTCCAGTAGTTAAAGCAATGGGAAATGGGGTATATTTGAGCGAGCGCAGAGGAAGAAGTATACATGTTATGATTATGGGAAGTGTCTGATATGTTAGATACATCGATTATTACGTGTTGAAGCCAATCATGACCCCGAGTTTCCCCGAGGTATGACCATATTGTAAATACTTAAGACTTTAGTATTTAAAGACTTAAGTATTAAAGACTTTATGTCTTTAGTATTTACACTATGGTATGACCATGGCAACTTTTCAAAAAGGGTACGTTCCGGATTACTGCCCCCCTAAGATCTCAGAAAGTTTAAAAGCTAGAACATTCAAACTTTAAGGGTCGGTAGGTGCCATGACGATCTACATTTACCAAAATTTGGGTGACCTTAGGTCAATATTTTAAAGGTCAAACGAGGTCACGAAGGATTCCCCGCGACCTCTTACCCATCCTTGTCAACGCCCTGGTCATCTTTGTTTGTTTATTGGGGTTTTCGGGCGCGCCGACAGCTAAGGTCAATTTGCGCCCAGCCCTGGTCATCTCTCACGTTCGTTACTGCCTGGCCGTTTTTGGCGGCGGTTCGGAGAAGAACATGCAACGTATAGAGAAGGTCCTGATTGGACCTGCTATGATTACGCGCCGCAAATTGACATATATCGGCGTGCGGGGTGCAATGGGTATGGAAGCCCGAATTATGAACAGCATTCCCTAAATTTACTGCAACAAAATTCGATTACGAGGACCCTGAGTCTCCCGCGCACACCCACTCAAATCCATTCAGATTCAGGATTCTTTCTAACTCTGTGCCGTGCTGGTTATCACGATTTAGGAGATCTGGACATGGGCGTCCTGCGTCACGCGAGAACCGAGGCCGGGAAGCGGCGCCTCCTTTTTAGTGTTGTGCAACAGTACAACGGGCTGCCGCCAGAAGTCCGTGTTCTGCCACTTATAACTTGTAAAGGGAATGTTTCACTTCTCTGAAAGTTGTCCAATGTACGCCGCTTGCGGTGCAAAATATGAAGTATTGTGCGAAACGGATATCTGAATTTGTTTTTCACTAACAGTGCTATAATAAAAATGAAGGGGATGTAGTGGGGAAAAAAATAGATATAGGGATGAGTCATCAAGCGTTTAGTGGCATACGCGGGATCTAAAATATAATAGGAAAGAGGTATGGTCTGTTTCATACTCTGATAATCGTGATAATTCACTATCTAGGACGACTATTATAATTGCGGACCAAATTTACCATTTCTGGCCCCCTCGTTTTCATTACATTTGGGTTGTGCCGCTACCCTGCGCGGTCCTCTGGTTGGGCCCTACCGGCACCCTTCCCGTGTCTGTTCTCTGTGCCTAGTTCATGGTAGTCTCCATGTCCCCAGTCTCTTTCCTCCCTTATATAAATACGCCACAGGGGGTCACTGAGTCTTTACCCGGCTATTATCTTACTAACTTCGGCTTATTTCTCTTTGCCGTGTCCGACCCGTCCTTCCTTAATCGGATATATAGCACTGCTGTGGACGTGTTTATTATTTTCCCTGTCGTAGTTCGGGTCAGTTGCTCACCTCACTCTGGCCCAATTACTGCCAGATCTCACGATTTCACAGTGTTGTACTTGGCATGGCCTTCTATATTCATAACCATGCACTGCGCTGAAGCATTCTAGTCGCATGCACTGTGGTCCCTAGCTTATTTATGTCTTTTGATATGTATTCTCCCGACGAGTGAACCGACTTTCGGACCACTTGCGTTAATATCGTTTTTCGTTCAGCCAAGCTGTGTGTGTCTGTCGTTCTCGAGTGTGTTGTGTTTCAGGTGTGCCTTTGCAGGTGTTGTTTGTGCGTCACGGGCTGTGCGTACTCTACTCATATTGTTCAGACTCTGAAGCATTGTGGTTGCGTGTGCTTTAGGTGTTCTTTAACTGTTACACTCACTCTGCTAAATTCCTGACACGCCTGCTTGCTCGGAGCCTTCTTCAGGTCAATCTTTTGTGGTGTTAGCAGGTCATTGCGGTGCGGTGCAGTGGTGCGGTCGTCTGTGCGAGCGGGGGTCGTTGTGATTTACTGGAGCATCACACGGGCGGATAGCACCTTAGGAACGGTGTTACTTCGCACACGCACGCGCACGCGCAGCTGCTGCCTGTCTCTCTAATATAAACACAGACATTACGCACGCTCTAGTCCGCGCGGCACGCTCGTGTCAGGCGGACTGCTGGGTTCTGGTGGAGGTGCGCCTGTGGGACAGCGTCTACGCTACTTGCTGATGTGTCTTCGAGTCAGACTCTTCACATTTGGGAGTATAATATACGTTGTGTCACACTCAACATTCTGGGGCTCAATGTCCATCCTATATTTCACACCCTTCGAACACTCTCGTGCGTCCGGTCCAGCATGGTGTCTCTCCACTACTCGTTCTGGGGCATCGCACACTCACAGCACAGAGACACTACGCACAGTCGACGCTAGCTTTCGAGATCTGCTCTCACGTCTCTTGCTCAGAGCTGTGTCCTAGCGGCTACTCGCTTAGGCGCACTCGACCTCTATGGCGCTCTAAGAGAGACTGTCGACTCGTTGCTCACCACACTTTCCCCTGCTTTGCGTTCATACGACTTACTACTGTTCAGCCCCATCCGATCCTCTCATGGATGGCCGTTCATTGCCGGGAACCGCACACCCCTCTGTCTTTTGAGCTACTATCTGGTGGACGCACTTTCACGCATCACAACTGTTGGGGGTTGGGTGTGGCAACCCAGTGCTACACTTCAACTCCAGGTGCGCGTATTCCCGGGTCTCATCACACATTCACACTACCAAAACTACCACACAGCGCCTCTTATTTGGCAGCATCTTTCACCGTCCCTATATCGACTTTTAGTGCACCTGTCTTTGCACTGTCCTTACACACTTCGCGCTCTACACAGCACACGTCGACTCTTACCGGCACCGGCTCCCTTTAGGACACGTGCTACTGGTCTTAACTTTGGACAACTCGAGAGCGTCACATCCTTGGCTTCACTCTACTCATTGATCGCTAATCTCTACCACATTACTGCCATCCTCTCATCACTGTTTAACTTATTCACTCTAGGCTCTCCAATCATCACTCCACATCAACATCGACAACTTTATACAATTAGGTTGTGATTTCTATGACAGAACATATATCCGCTACACGTGGCGCTGCGTCGCACCACTGACACACAGGCGCACCTCCTGAGGCAGTCGTTAGTATCTCATCTCCTCATCAGACGCATCACTCGGACCCTCCCTACATGAGACCTGTGCTGTCCACTTATATTGTGTTGCCTCCCAGCACTTACCAATTACTGGCAACACAAAATCAATATGCATGAACGGTCACTCACGACCTCCTCTGTATCGCCTGCACGGCACGAGAGAACACTGACTCCATTTAATTTTCATAGGAAATACTATACAACATGCAGCAAGATTTAATCTGATATTGATACTTATCTTCATGAGAGATATCTATCTACATTCGGAGCTTCACCTCGCACCAAATATTACACCTGAATATGGTCGGAACAGATTCACAAACGTACGGTCAGATATGTTCTGTAAAAAGTTGATGCGAGGCTAGAGCCAATCGCTCACACGATATATCCAATGGCCTTCCTCCCTCTACGAGTTGATTCACCTCATCCACTAGTACTTAGTTATCCTAGTTGACATGCTGGCATAACAAGAGATAACTTGTCAGCGTTGAGGAGAGGACAACACGGGTGATAACATCCACCATTAGTCTAATGATGGAACTACTATGACCCATCTGGGAGCCTTATGAACAGAATCTTTCTGCACATTCAGTCTATACTTATTTCAGATCCTCTTTTTCCAGACAGACACGACACATATGTTTTAGTCGTTATCGTCGTGTCCCATTACACTAACACAACCACTAACATAAATTACAGTATTGTGATATTGCCATCATTTTGCCAGATCAGTATACGTCAGCAATTATTGATATTTGCCAGAGAGGCTTCCGCTACTAGAAGCACTGCCCAAACTATTACACTGCTAGTATATATAATTAGCAATGGCAAAACAAAGTTTGTGCAGCTCATGTGCGCTAATAGCAGCTGCTGAAAAGAGCCTCAGTTTAATTTAACATTGTTTGTATGGGAAGTTGGTTGTGTAAGTGTTGGTGCACCATTCAAGATAACATATTCTTTACTCTGTTTATAGCGACAATCATTGATGGATATAAAAACAAAACGATATGCAAAAAAGATTATAATTAAAAATTTAACTAAAGGGGCTCAAGACATTAATTGTATTGCATTCCAATAATCAAACAAACAGTGTTACCATAAGCAAAACATATTAGACATTTCAAAAGAGTAGACACACTTCCTTTAAGTCTGTATGAGTCCTGTGATATCACATCCAGGCCACCATGAACACTGTCTATACCTGCCTCAATCACTGTCTATACTTATATTCATGCAGACATTGCTTTCAGGTATAAAGATTGACGGTGAACGAGGAAATAGAAGCAGTAAGATATTAAGTATAGCAGTTTTAATTAGTTATAGAGAAAAATTACCTCTTAAGTAGCTGAATGTGCTATTCTCTTTTAATAGGTAGGTATATAATAGTGATTAACTGATAACTTATACTGGAATATTGGTCATAACAGCCGTATGATCTTCAGACACTTCTCAATTTCATACTTTTCATGCTAACAGAATGCAGATGTTACTGAAACATTGCTTAAATTATAATAGCATGAAAAATATGAGGATAGGAAGTGTCTGGGGTTGTAGCTACAACAGTTCATCCCTATACATTGCCATGCATAAGAAATTACACCCATGGTGTATACCTATAACCTACCCTCCTCAGGTCAGGTGCATAGCTTTTCCAGACAAGCTGGGGGGCTGCATGGTAAAAATTGCTTAATATAGGTAGTCAAGGTACCCTCAAAATCTACAAAATACCTATTTCTGCCCAGATTTGACCCACTTACTCGTCCAAGTTGCGGGGGGCTGAAGGCAAGCTGGGGGGGGGGGGCTGAAGCCCTCCTCACTGAATAGGAAACTACACCCTGACCCTCCCATATTTCAGGCTGGTCCTGTTCAAAGCCTTTCATAAACATATCTCAAAGCATAGGTACATTAATATCCTTAAATGTTCTCACCTGCTTAGGCAGTTTATGCCTATGCTAATGTTCTTGGTATAAAAAATATGTGGCTCTGTGCCTCTTATACGGCCTTGCTGTGCCTGTGCGATGGATATTTCAAAACAAAAAGCGGTCTGTACCTTAGGAATCTCGTGCGCCACAAATGCAAATATTTTCCAAGCAGGCCTTAAAGGGCTGCAACATAGAAATTCGGCTACTTAAATCGCTGCTATACTAAGAATGAAAATGGCAAGGCCATAGATATAGGCAAGGCGATATATATAAGCGTGGGGCGTGGGTGCAAACTAACGTCGGTATGGACAATCAGGCAAAAGACACTGCTTACGCAAGATGATTTCAAAACTTGACGCGCGATACGCGATAGCCGGCCTTTGCTGTAGGTACCTACGTCCGTCAAACTTAGCAGCATCAGATATCACCACCGGCAGTGTGATATTTTCTGGGGGATCTCGATTTGCCAACAAATTGCTACTGAACATTCTGGATGCGCTGAATACGAAAATATGCCTCTTATAGGGTGGTATTTTTGTTGTTTACGAGTAAGCCATGTAACAAATTTTTGGGAAATCAAAGGTATCACGATTTAAAAAAGGCCATACTAACGTCCTGGTTGCGTTCATCACGGAAAATATGCCTCTATAGGGTGGTAATATTTTCGTTATTTTGGTGGGGGATCGCGGGGTGGTTCTCGATGTTGCCCCAACTTTTGCATACAGAACTTTCCATGATGCGCTGATAACGAAAAATAATTTCTCTATAGGGTGGTATTTTTCGTCGTTTATGAGTTACAGCATGTAACATCGCCTGGTGTGTTATTCTGGGGTGACTCGATTTGCCAAAAAATTGACATACTGAACATTTCTGGATGCGCAGCATTACGAAATTGCCTTTACAGGATGGCATTTTTCGTCATTTACGAGTTACGGCTATTGTAAACATCGCCATTGTGATATTTCCGGGGTCCCCTATTTGCCCCAAATTGTGCATACAGGGACTTCAATGATGCGCTGATAACGAAAAATATTCCCTCGTATAGGGTGGTATTTTTCGTTGTTTATTGAGTACAGCATTTGTACATCGCCTGTGTGATATTTTTTTTTTTTTTTTTTTTTTTTTTTTTTTTTTTTTTTTTTTTTTAAATTTTTTTTTTTTTTTTTTTTTTTTTTTTTTAAATTTTTTTTTTTTTTTTTTTTCCGGGCTGTCTGGATATTTTACAAAAAAAATTGTCTAGCAGGGCCTCCTCGATGCACTGATTAACCAAAATATGCCTCTATAGAGTTGTCTTCGTTGTTTACGAGTAAGGCCATTGTAACATTTCGTCAGTGTGGTATTGCGGGGCATCAAGGAGGCTCTGTATGCAAAACTTGGGCAATTCGAGACTAATATGATCCCATGATCCCAACCAATCCCAACACAACCAATCCCAACCAACAAAAAATGTTACAACATGGCTCTAACTTGTAACTGACGAAAAATACCACCCTATAGAAGCATATTTTTCGTAATCAACGCCATCCAGGAGTAAAGTAGCAATTTTTGGGAAAGTTCGAGAAAACCCCGAAATATTACACTGACGGTGTTACAATGACTGTTACCTGTAAGCAAAGGAAAATACCACACTATTATAGGGCATATTTTCGTATTCAGCTTATTGAGGAGGTCCTGCATACAATTTTGGGGGCAAATCAAGGGACACTCCAGAATATCACATTGACGATGCTGTACAATGGCGTAACTCTAAAAAATAACCACCCTATAGAGCATATTTTCGTAATCAGTGCATCGACGAGAACCCTGCATTACAAATTTTCTGGGCAAATCGAGACACCCCGGAATTAAATTACCACTTGCGAAGGGCGATGTTACAATGTCTGTAACTTCATTAACGACGAAAATACCACCCGTATAGAGATATATTATTTCGTTTATCAGCGCAATCATGGAAGTTCGGTATCAACAATTATTGGGCCAAATCAGGACACCCCAAAATATCACAATGGCGATTGTAACAATGCCGTAACTTCGTAATAAACGAAAAAAATACCACCCTATAGAGGCATATTTCCGTGATGAACGCACCAGACGTTAAGTATGCCTTTTTAAATCGTGCGATACCCTTTGTTTCCCAAAAAATAGTTACAATGGCTATAACTCGTAAAACAACAAAAATACCACCCTATAGAGGCATATTTTCGATATCAGCGCATCCAGGAATGGTTTCAGTATGCAATTTGTTGGCAAATCGATAGATACCCCGAAATATCACCACTGCCGGTGTGATCATCTGATGCTGCTAGTTTACGGACGTAGGTACCTTACATCAAAGCCGGCTATTCGCGGTATCCAGCGCTTCAAGTTTTTGAATCATCTCGTAAGCAGTGGCTTGCTGATTGTCCATACCGACCGTTAGTTGCACCCCCGATAACCAACAAGAAGAGACTGCCAGACACTTAGTTAATTTGTTTTCACATTTGCAAATTTGTATAAGCAATTGCACATTGCGTCATGCCGCAAAGCGGCGCGAAGTTATCAAGTTTTTCACTGTGGGTAGCTGGATTGTGACTGCTGCAAAGGCAATTTTTATAACTGTACGTCCGACTGCTGGGCCTGGGGGGATATTATCAAGACTTGGGGGAGCATGGCCCCTTTGTCCCTCTTTGGATCCGCCTCTGTATGCATGACGTCATGCCTGCATTGTCATGAAGTTTGTTATGGCCATGAAGGAGAAAAAGTAATATGCCCATTTTTCGACAAGACAATTTTCAAGATGATCTATTATTCCTTTTAAGATAAGTCAAATATATATTAATCGTACAAGCTGTGGTTCGGATAAGACTGAAATCCCTTATTTAAAAACAGGAGGGACGCCTTCCATCCGTCCCCCAACCCCCGGTGCTGACGCCCATAAATTATTATGTTGCACCCGCAATAACCTTTCAGTGTCGCCTCATTTCGGCTGATAAAACTAGTCAACGATATCCCTCGTGCAGCTGGTAACATAAAAAATACGAGCGTAACTGACGCGGCTAAGCCTCCTGGAAAGCGAAGGGTTCCGACACATTCAGAGAATCAATATTGAGAGAGCAGATAAGCCAAAGTGCCGACACCAGACCACCAGACACGGATCAGACGAATCCCGATAACCGAATTACCACGTCTGCCACCGTATCCACCGAGTCCGCCGCACTCGGTGACCGGTGGAGGGAGTGGCGCCTCCTGTTGGTCTCTGTACCAGCAGCGTCACAGCTCTGTGTATCCTCTGTAATCGGCGTCTCGCCACAGGTCTGCCCGCGGCGACCGGGCGACAGCCCGCGGCGCCGCGCGTCCCGGCACTCCCTGCTCCGCCGCCCGCCGCCCGCCGCCGCCGCCGCCGCCGCCGCCGCCGCCGCCGCCGCCGCCGCCCGCCGCCCGCCGCCGCCGCCGCCGCAGTCGTCGCCGTCGCCGCCGCCGGCGCTTTTGAAGCCGGCCGGCGGAGGAGTGGCGCCGACGTCTTGTCTCCGCGCGTCGCTCCCTGGGGAGGCAGCGCGGCCCGGCGGCCCGCCAGCTCTGAATTATCGAGTCGGTAATTGAACAAACGACGGTCGGAGGAGGGCGCGCGGCCGACGCCAGAACAGAGCCGAGCTGACCGGATGCCGTTCATGTCGGCGGTCTGCGACGGGGGCGACGGCGACATTAGGGAGGGCGGCGGGGGAACAGAGACTGTCCGGAGCGCTTCTGTCAGCAGGAGGGCCGCCGGTAACCTCCCGGGGTGCGGCTGGGGTGAGGTACACGGCAGCAGCAGGGTGGTCAGTAACCGACCGGGGTGCTGCTAGGGGTACACGGCAGCAGCAGGGTGGTCAGTAACCGCCCGGGGTGCTGCTAGGGGTACACGGCAGCAGCAGGGGTGGGTCGTAACCGCCCGGGTTGCTGCTAGGGTACACGGCAGCAGCAGCGGTGGTCATAACCGCCCGGGGTGCTGCTAGGCGGTACACGGCAGCAGAGGGTGGTCAGTAACCGCCCGGGTGCTCTAGGGGTACACGGCACAGCAGGGTGGTCAGTAACGCCCGGGTGCTGCTAGGGGTAACACGGCAGCCAGCAGGCTGGTCAGTAACCGCCGAGGCGGTGCTTGCAGGGTACACGGCAGCAGCAGGGTGGGTCAGTAGCCGCCGGGGTTGCTGCTAGGGTACACGGCAGCAGCAAGGGTGGTCATAAAACCGCCCGGGTGCTGCTAGGGGTACACGGCAGCAGCAGGGTGTCACAGGTACGCCCGGGGTGCTGCTAGGGTACACGGCAGCAGCAGGGTGGTCAGTAACAGCCCCGGGTGCTGCTTAGGGGTACACGGCAGCAGCAGGGTGTCAGTAACCGCCGGGTGCTGCTAGGGGCACACGGCAGCAGCAGGGTGGTCAGTAACCGCCCGGGGTGCTGCTAGGGGTACCTACATGGCGGCAGCAGGGCGGCCCTCGGGTCGCGGAGGTGCAGTGGCGCCCTCAGGGGCCGGGGAATCTTAATGGACCGGCCGGCGGTAGGTAAGCGGGGACAGCGACAGCAGTCGGGGGGGCGGCGACACGTGCCCAGGGAGCTGTCTACACGACCCGTCCGACACCAGAGCCGCCTCCCTCAGAAACACTCTGATAATCTGCACACTGCGACCAGCTCACTGAAGTCAGACGGGAGCAAGATTAAGACGGAGATGCTTCAGAAGTAGCTGATTACCTGCTTTTGATTTGTTATTCCACATTGATCCAGCTTATTACTACTTATACAATAGTTAAATGGAGCCATTAGAACAATCAAACTAATTACATTTAGTTAAATGTGAAGGTAGAGAGAAGATAGCAAGTGCAGATATAGGAAAATGAGCATGACAACAGCTTTAGTCAAGACGCTTTGTGTTCACCGAAGTTATTTTGTGATCTTCAATATTCGCATGCGTGACGGCCATATGACAGAATAAGTTATTAATAGTTTCATGAAATGCCAATTTCATATAGAATAGAACCAAGCCTAGTCTGCTGTAAAGAGGTTGTTCCAAATGATCATTTGGGCTAAATATATATATATGATTTTATTTATAAATGTTAAATTATTATAACGCGTTTCGATTAACAAAATGACGAAAACATCGCCGTTCTTTTAACGTCAAAAACCATGAACACAAACAGGAAAAATAATCAACACCTCCTCTTGTAAGGCATTTGTCAACGCTTTCAAATTTTGAACAATCAAACAACTTGTTGCAGTGTTCGACGTGTGTGGCAGCGTTGTCGGTATCATGGAGGTCATGTGAATATGATCTCTACTTGGCGGTGCGTGTTTTTGCGGTGCTCGACTTGGGTGGCAGGAATATGAATGCATCGAAATTGTTTTAGCGTGAAAGCGTTAACAAATTCCTACAAGAGGAGGTGTTGAAGTGAGTGCTTAGTTAGTTTTTTTACGTTAAAAGAGAAGTGATTTTTCGTCCATCTCTGATAATGATTTGTTAATAAAAACGCGTTTTAACGCTTTTAGCAAATTGTTCAACCTCTTCACAATGAACAATTCGCTTAACTTTGAACAACCCTTATCAAACAAATCTAGTCTTCACAATTTTCATAAAACTGCACACTACCTAGAACATCCTCCGAGTAGGAGAGTTTAGACTCTAGCCAGTCTTTGTTCTGCCAACTGTGAGAGATATTCTCACTTGCGGCCTTCCCGACAGGACCTCCTGTGCAAACCCCGGGTCAGGACCTTCCCTACAGAACCACCTCCTGTGCAAACCCCGGGTCAGGACCTTCCCTTCAGAACCACCTCCTGTGCACACTTCGCGTAAGGACCCTCCCGACAGGACCACCTTCTGTGCAAACCCCGGGTCAGGACCTTCCCGACAGGACCACCTCCTATGTACCCCCGGGTCAGGACCTTTCCCTACAGGACCACCTCCTGTGCAAACCCGGGTCAGGCACCTTCCCACAGGACCACCTCCTTATTGTAACCCCGGGTCAGGACTTCCCTAAGGACACCTCCTATGTAAACCCCGGGGTCGGACCTTCCCGACAGGACGCAATTCTCCTGTCAAACCGCCGGGTCCAGGACTCCTTCCCTAACGGAACTCCTGTGCAAACCCCGGGTCAGGACCTTCCCACACAGGACCACTCCGTGCAAACCCCGGGTCAGGACCTTTCCCCGAACAGGACCATCTCCTGTACAAACCCGGGTCAGGACCTTCCCTACAGGACACTCCTGTGGGCAAACCAGGGTCAGGACCTTCCGCGAAAACCACCTCCTATGTATACCCCGGTCAGGACCTTCCCCGACAGGACCACCCTGTACAAACCTCCGGTAAGGAACCCTCCCGACAGAGGACCACCTCCTGTGCAACCCCGGGGTCAGTACTTCCCTACAGGACCACCTCCTGTGCAAACCCCGGTCAGGACACGCTTTCCCAACAGGGCCACCTCCTGTGCAAACCCGGGTCAGGCCTTCCCTACAGGGACCACCCCTGTGCAGCCCACCCCGGGTCAGGACCCTCCGAAAGGACCACCTCCTGTGCAAACCCCGCGGGTCCAGGACCTTCCCGACAGGACCCCATCCTGAGCAAAACCCGGGTCACGCTACCCTTCCCTACAGGACCACCTCCTGTGCAAGACCCCGGGTCAGGACTTCCAACAGGGACCACCTCCTGTGCAAACCACCGGGTTCCAGGAGCCTTCCCGACAAGACCACCTCCTATGTATACCCCCGGGTCAGGACCTTCCCGACAGGACGCGACCTCCTGTAAAACCCGGTAAGGGGACCCTCCCGGACAGACCACACTCCTGTGCAAACCCCGGGTCCAGTCCTTCCGCTAAGGACCACCTCCTGTGCAAACGCCCGGGGTCAGGACCTTCCCCACAGGACTCACCTCTGTGCAAACCCCGGGTCAGGACCTTCCCGGACAGGACCCCTCTTATTGTACCCCGGGTCAGGACCTTCCGACAGAATCTTCCTGTGCAAACCCGGTCAGGACTCCCAAACAGGACCCACCTCCTGTGGAAAACCCGGGTCAGGAGCCTTTCTACAGGACCACCTCCTATGTACCCGGGTCAGGACCTCTCCTACAGGAACCACCTCCTGTAAACCCCGGGTCAGGAGCCCTTCCCTACAGGGACCACCTCCTGTGGGCAAACCCCGGGTCCGGCCCTTCCCTACAGGACCACTCTCCTGTGTAAACCCCGGTCAGGACTTCCCTACAGGACCACCTCTTGTTCAAAACCGGGGCAGGACCTTCCCTACAGGACCACCTCCTGTACAAACCCGGGTCAGGACTTCCCCACAGGAACCACCTCCTGTGCACCCCGGGTCAGGACTCCCGCATTCCGGTACAGGACCACCATCCTGTGCAACCCCCGGGTCAGGACCTTCCTATCAGACAGTCACCCTCCTGTGAAACGCCGGTCAGGACTTCCTAACAGGACCACCTCCTGTCAAACCCGGGTCAGGACCTTCCGACAGGACCACCTCCCTGTGTAAATCCCCGGTTCAGGACCTTCCGACACAGGACCACCTCCTGTGCAACCCCGCGGTCAGGCCTTCCCGACAGACCACCTCCTGTGCAAACCCCGGTCAGTACCTTCCCCTCCGAGACCACCTCCTATGTAAACCCCGGGTCAGGACCTTCCCGACACGGACACACCTTCCTGTGGCAACCGACGGGTCAGACTTCCTACAGACACTCTCCTGTCGAACCCCGGTCAGGACCTTCCCAACAGGACACCTTCTGTGCAACCCCGGGTCAGGACCTTCCCGACAGGACCACCTCCTGTAAAACCCCCGGGTCAGGACCTTGCACAGGAACCACCTCCTGTGCAAACCCCGGGTCAGGACCTTCCCGACAGGACCACCTCTTATGTAAACCCCGGGTCAGGACCTTCCCGACAGGACCATCTCCTGTGCAAACCCCGGGTCAGGACCTTCCAACAGGGACCACCTCCTGTGAACAACCCCGGGTCAGGCCTTTCCTAAAGGACCACCTTCCTAATGTAAACCCCGGGTCAGGACCATCCTCCTACAGGACCACCTCCTGTACAAACCCCGGGTCAGGACCTTCCCTACAGGACCACCTCCTGTGCAAGCCCCGGGTCAGGACCTTCCCTACAGGACCATCTCCTGTGTAAACCCCGGGTCAGGACCTTCCCTACAGGACCACCTCTTGTTCAAACCCCGGGTCAGGACCTTTCCTACAGGACCACCTCATGTACAAACCCGGGTCAGGAACCTTCCCAACAGGACCACCTCCTGATGCAAACCCGGGTTCAGGACCTTCCTACAGGACCACACCTCCCGTGCAAACCCCGGGTCAGGGACCTTCTAAAGACACCTCCTGTGCAAACCCCGGTCAGGACCTTCCTAACAGGACCACCTCCTGTACACCGGGTCAGGACCTCCCGACAGGACCACCTCCTGTGTAATCCCGGGTCAGGAACCTCCCGACATGGTACCACCTCCTGTGCACACTTCGGCTGCTAAGGACCCTCCCAGACAGGAACCACCTCCTGTGCAAACCCCGGTCACGGACCTTCCCGACGGAACCAACCTCCCTGTACAAACCACGGGTCAGGACTTCCCGACAGGACCACCTCCTGTGCAAACCCCGGGTCAGGACCTTTCCTACAGGACCACCTCCCATGTAAACCCCGGGTCAGGACCTCTCCTACAGGACCACCTCCTATGTAAACCCCGGGTCAGGACCTTCCCTACAGGACCACCTCCTGTGCAAACCCCGGGTTCAGAAACCTTCCGACAGACCACCTCCTGTGTAAAACCCTGGTCAGGACCCTTCCCCGCCAGGACGCAGCTTGTGACCTTGTGCAAACCCTGGGTCAGGACCTTCCCATACAGATCACCTCGCTATGTAAACCCCGGGTCAGGACCTTCCCGGACAGGACCACCTCCTGTGCAAACCGGGTCAGGACCTTCCCTAACAGAGACCACCTTCCTGTGCAATACCCTGCGGTCAGGACCTTCCCTAAAGGACCACCTCCTGTACCAAGCCGGGTCAGGACCTTATAACAAGGACCACACTCCTGTGTAAACCCCGGGTCAGGCACCTTCCCTACAGGACCACCTCCTGTGCAAACCCGGGTCAGACCTTCCTACAGGACACCTCCTGTACAAACCCCGGGTCAGGACCTTCCTACAGGACCATCTCTGTCAAACCCCCGGGTCAGGACCTTCCCTAGCAGGACACCTCCTGTACACCCGGGTCAGGCCTTCCCTAGACCACCCCCTGTACAAACCCCCGGGTCAGGACCTCCCTACAGGACCACTCTCTGTGCAAACCCCGGGTCGGACCTTCCCCAACAGGAACCACCTCCTGTGCAAACCCACGGTCAGGAATTCCCTACAGGACAACCTCGTGACCTCCTGTGCAAACCCGGGTCAGGACCTTCCCTAAACAGGACCACTTCCTGTTTGCAAACCCGGGTCACGGACCTTCCGCTACAGGGCACCTCGCTATGTACCCGGGTCAGGACCTTCCCGACAGGACACCACCTCTATGTAAACCCCGGGTCAGGACCTTCCCGACAGGACCACCTCCTATCATTTCTATGGTCAGGACGGAGACCGACAAGAGAAGAAGGACCCTGAAAATGCAATGTCGAGTGATTAGCCAATTTATGATTATGAAAACATATTTTCCATGTCCAGTTTTGGGACATTTCATCATAATAAACTTGCATTCATTTTCAAAATTTACGAGATCTGAAAGATTAACTTCAAACCAAACATGTGCTTGAATTTATAAAGTTAATCCGCCATTGGCTGGGGAGCGAAAAACGCCCCCCTCGGGGATTTCAACATCTCACAAACAAACAGAGCTACCAACGCAAAACTTCATTTATCGTATATTCTCTTACACCAATTTGACGTCTTCAGTGCATTTTTTTTCATCGCCAATTTGTTTTTTCTCGAGTTACATCAAATTTAGTGACGTCACTACACACGACTTTGACGCAAATATTAGCTTAAGTCTAACAGGCTGTACAAAAGCCATTCATAAAGCAAAATGCAATAAAACAAAAAATCTTCAAAAGAGAGAAAATGACAAGGGGTAGGCAATGGCGATCTCGGACTTAAAACAAGTTTTGACCCCCAAAATAATAATACAAAATGGGGAAAATGCCTTAAAATCAACATTTTGAACATTAATAAAAGGAATAAGTGTAAAAGACCTACTTATGTAAAATAACCAAACCAAATTGCAAAGCAATAGTTTAATGACTGATGGTCTCTTTAAGTATAAGCATTTCATAACGTCATTTTTAAAGTACATTTTTTTACCAGATATAGACAAAATGCCACCACTGAATTCCTGAGACAAACATTTTTTTAAAGATGCCTTTTGTATTTAGATTTATCCATTTCAAATTTTGACCTAATATGACCTGACCTTGACCTTACATCGGGCCAGGTGTGCAAATGGCTGCTACGTTTGAATTATATTTGTAAGATAAGTCTTAAAACATATGTCGAATGACCTCTTGCCAATAGTGACCTGATTTTACCTGAACTTGACCTTGAACTTTTCTTACAATTTCACTTTTGCTTATACAGGAGATGCATCATACCTTAAAGAGCACTTCGTGCGATAATAGTCTCAATCTAAGGCTTTGGATGGAAAGCATGGCCCAAAAACTCAAACAAAAACTCAGACATTTTTCCTTTGGCCGGACTATGACCGGACATGTGACCTTATTTGGCAAATGTCGCGTGTGCTTTAAATGGGTCTCATTGAGAGCTTTGGTTGCACCATGGTCAAAGTCAAGCATGATGCTGATTTGCAAGGCGGGTCTCAGTCTTGTCGAGAAAACACAGAAATGTTGATTTATTCAATAGTGTCTATAGACAGGCATAGTGCCTGGATCGGGATCCAGCTGGAGAATCGCGGATATCTTGTGTCCTGTGTCCCGGATCCTCATGGGAAACCATATCCAGGTACCATACAGCTGAGCGATCCAATAATATCCCAGATCCGGATATATTTTATGCCGATGGATCCAATTGGGATCCCAGATCAACTTTGGGATCCAGGCGACACTGGTAGGTGAGAGGTGTCCTTCTTGGTAATTGTATCATATGGGAATGTTGATCACATTATCCATGTTTTCTTTAGGTGTATATAGTTCTTACAAGGTAATTTGTAGGTATTAGTTATATACACAGTACATACTACATACGGTTAACAGAAACCACAAATATTGGTGTCAGTCCCTGCATCTTGTGTTTCAAGATATAAAGCTCCTGTTAGTTAGAGATCCACTAGAAGATCCCAGATCCTGTAGCATTTTACGCCGAGAGATCCAGAAGGATCCCATATTTTTATGCATTTTGCGCAAATAAATCCACTGGGATCCAAAATCTTCATGCATTTTATGCCGAGGGGTCCATTGCAATCCCAGATCCCACTTCTGTATCCAGGCATTATTTTGGTTGAAGGTGCTTATTGTGAACATATAATCTTGTGGGTGGTCTTATTATTATGAATTAGCAAAGTTAACTTTTGAGACTGATGAGGCTTAAGCTTGCAATGCAGTCCTAAGTCAATGCGGGCTCATGAATGCATTGTGGCTTCACCATGGGATCCAATAGGATTATTACACCATGCTTGAATTATCCCGTGGTATTTATCAGGATTCATAGATTGAACCTTGTATCTTTGCCGTCAAATCAGTGGGATCATAGATCCAACCTGGTATTTTTGCCGTTCGTTCACTGGGATCACAGATCAAGCTTTGTTTTTGCCGTGAGATTGCTGGAATCATAGATATAACCTTATATTTTTGCCTTTGGATCCACTAGATCGCAGATCCAAGATCCAACAAATCCACAGATCCAACATTGTATTTTTCCCGTGCGATCCACTGGGATTATAAATCCGTATCTGAAATCCAAGCACATGTCTGTTACTCATCTTATGTGTTTCAGCCTTTCGGCACATGCCTATGATTCAATGAATCATATGATATGAATCATTGATTCATATCTTAAGGCAAGGTGCCCGACTTATAAGATTACTTGTCATTTTCATTTATTGCATTATTGATTTAGTTAATATCAAATAAGTATGCATTGATCGAGCAATCTGCATAAGCGCATTCGGAGTCATTGTGAATTAATAATTGATGAGC